>APFE030505958.1:22182-49609 GCA_000404065.3 Pinus taeda
AATAATAAAAAAATAATAGTAAATATATTTAAATAAGGGTTATGGATTAAAAGAAAAAATAAAATTATTTTGTTGTTAGTTAAAATAAATGTTTTTTATATTGGTTTGGAATTAATATCGAAGAGAATATATTAAATTAATTTGGAAAAAAAATAATTTTATAAGATATAAAGTTATGAGATAAAGTGTATTGTAAGTGAAGTGAATGAAAGATTATAACATAGTCATGGATCACAAAACTTTGCGATCAAATCTTAGTTTTTCATTATGGAAGAAATCTAGCTTTTCATCTTGGACGCTAGTTGGAAGGTCAAAAGACACTTCTTTGGCTTTTTAAATAGCATGAATCCCAAACAATAGTAGTTTTTCATCTTGGAAGCTAGCTGGAAGGTCAAAAGACACTTATTTGGCTTCTTAAGTAGCATGAAACCCAAAGAGGGTTCATTCTTTAGTTGGTTTAAGAGACATATGAGCCAAAGAGGAGAGATTAGGCTAGGGAGAATGTGAAGACAAAGAGGCACCTTTTCCAAGGAAATTAAGCATTGTTTTCGAAGCAAGAGAAGTAGCATGCAAATTAAGGAAGAGGTACCATGCAGAGATAGAAGTTCAAAAGCAATGTATATTGCATGTATTGTCAATTTAGTCTAGTGTTTATGCACAAAAAGAAGGCATATTTATGAGTGAGCTTGGCACACTTTTTGAGATATATTTGAGCTACTTTCTAGGCATGAAATTTGAGGAAGAGTTGTTGCACTTATTGTTATAACATACAGTATAGTTGTATGGAATTTTGGACATAATTTAATACAGAATTTGAGAATTCTTTGTGGAACAAATTTCGAGAAAAGGAGGGTTGCAAATTGGTTGAGGTAGTTTGTTGTTAATTCTATTGAATTTCTTTGTTGTAAAGATTTTTCTGAGAGCTCTAAGAATAATAAAATCTCCCTCTTACACAAGTTTTCCCTTTGAGATTTTTCCAAGGACACTTTGTCCAAAATTCAGAGTTTTTTTTTGAGTTTGTTGGTTATAATTTAATGATTCCAAGTCCATATTTGTCATATGTATTGTTTTTTATAAAATCAGACCTTTGTTTTGTTGAGTAATATGTAATATTTATGAGTAATTTTAATGGAACAATTACCTATATGTAGACAAATTGTTTGGAAAAATTGGTACAAGAAAATTCTAAACTATATGTTAATTTCTAAGAGTGTTTTCCACAATAGTATCAAAGCTTGGTTTCTTAGATTGGATCAACAATGGGACAACAATTAGAAATTAGTTATTCTCATCTAATGAGGAATATGTTTTTATGTATTTCTCATGGTTGCTTGTTTGATGTTTGAAGAAAGATTGGATGGGGAAAATAATTTCTACTCGTGGAAAGCAATGATCAATCTTATTTTGGAGGAAAATGAAGTATGTGACATTCTTGATCTAGCTTATATTATTCCTCCAAATTAAATAATGTTGGTTTCTTGTAACAAGAAGTATGTTAAGCCAAGGGAATTATCCTTGAAGCCATCAAATGCCATTTGATTTATCATGTCACTGGTAAGACTCATGCAAAGGAGATGTGGGATTATCTTTACAAGATGTTCTAGAGTTTGAATTATAACTAGAAATTGATGTTGGGATATAAATTGGGGAACACCAAGCTATTAAAGAGAGATACTACCACCTCATACCTCACCAAAGTTTTTCAAGTTTATGATGAATTGGGGGATTTTGGAGAGAAAATATATGATGCTGAGATGGTTAGAGTAACCTTAAATGGATTCCCTAAAACATGGGATAACTTTGTACATGGAATTGTTGCAAGGGATAAGTTGCATGATTGGGCAATACTTTGGGATGATTCCATGCAGGAGCAATTGAGAATTCTCTCACATTCTACTAGCCAACAACATCGAGAGGACAAGGAGAATGTTTCTCTTTCTATCAAGCGAAAGAAGAAATTCAAGAAGGGGCCTAAAGATGGGAACAAGTAGAAGGGTGAATAAATGAAGGATACGAGAAAAATGAAACACTTTGCTTCTCATAAGATGGGACATTTTGTGGTGACCTCCAGAAAAGAAGAGGGACCATGTTCTATCTTCAGGAGAGGTTGATGATTTTTCCACATCATTTGAAAGGGTGTTCTCTTGGATTACATGTCTTGCTTCTAGTGTGCTTCTAGTGCATATTCTTCAGATGATTGGTATATTGATAGTGGAGCCACATGCCATATGTATGGTGTTAGAGAGTGCTTTACTAATCTCAGAGAGGATGGAGTTATCCATGAGGTTGTTCTTGGGGATGGCACCACAGCCAAAGAAGTAAGGCATGGGACTATTTCTTTTAAGAGGGAATCCGAGTCGTCGATGACAATGAGGGATGTTTCGTGTAACCTGGGGTGGAGGAAGAACCTAATATCAATTTCTTCCATAAAGGATATGGGATTTGAGGTGTTTTTTCATATGTGGACAAGTATTCATCTACCCTAAGTGGTATAGCATTACTTCTTCGAAATTGATTAGGATTGGA
Organism: Pinus taeda; assembly: GCA_000404065.3. Lineage (NCBI taxonomy): Eukaryota > Viridiplantae > Streptophyta > Pinopsida > Pinales > Pinaceae > Pinus > Pinus taeda. Next base: position 24,709 of record APFE030505958.1, read on the forward strand.
CAAAGGAAGTTGTGTAGGCTCATGTGTGAGCCTAACCATGATTGGATTCATAACAAAAATAGTAGTAATGATCTATTTGAGTTATGGCATAGGAGGATGGATCATTTACATCATTAGGATCCCTTAGGATTCTAGATGATATTGTCACAAGATTTCCTAAGTACAATGTGGGTAATGAGGATGTGTACAAAGGATGTTCTCTTGGAAAGTACACAAATATTTCTTTTCGAGAGAGTGATAACAGGACAATAGGACAACAAGAATGTTTGACTTGATTAATTTTGATGTATGTGGTATGATGTCTTAAGTCTCTCTTAGTGGTTATAAGTATTATGTTATATTCATAGATGAGTTATCCATAAAGACTTGGATTTATTTCATTAAGACTAAATATGAGGTATGTAGGAGCTCAAAGCTCTTATGGCAAACCAAATATGGAGGAGGATCTGGTTAATGAGGTCAAATTAAATGGGGGTGAATACACCTCTAATCTATTCAAGAAATTTTGTGCATAGGAAGGAATTAAGAGAGAGTTGACATTTCCTTACAACCTACAACATAATGGGGTTGTTGAAAAGAAGAATGTGACCATTGTGCGAGTAGTTAGAGTTATGATTCATGATCGAAGTTTACCATTCTTTCTTTGGGATGAGGCTTGTAGCATCAGGATATATGTTTAGAACATGAGTCCTCATCGTGTATTAGGGAGGAAAAATCATGAGGCTTTCTATGGGAAGAAGCTTCAAGTTGAAAAGTTCCAAATTTTTAGTTCTTGGCATGGTCACAAGTTTCTTTGGAGAGGAGGAATAACCTAGAACTTAGTGCATAAATAGGTATCCTTGTTGTGTATAGAAAGACTTCAAAGGCTTACCACATATTATCCCTTCCTTGAGCAAGGCTATTTTGGGGAGGGATGCAAGATTTTGGGAGGATAGATTGTTTGGAAGATCTTTAGATGGAAAGCAATATGGACCTTAAGCACATGTTTGTCAAACCATAGGGACACAAAGATCATTAGGTACAAGTTCATCTGGCATTGGTTCTACACCAATTTCAATTATAACTAAATCCTATATTATCACTTCATAAGTTTTAGGCATATCTAGTTCAGTGCCTCAGAGCATTGGTGGATAGTTTTTGAGTGTATAGTCTTCATCTATAACTTTGGTAGATGAGGAGGAAAAGTGCATTCACGCCACTGCATTGAATAGGAAAGTTAAAAGGCTACAAGAGCTATTAAAAGAAGATAATGATTCAGTGGGGAGCACCAAGAGTGTTTTCAGGGAGAGAAAAACATCACAAAAGTTTTGTAGTTGTTTGGATAAGGTGAGTAGCATCCAGGGGGTAGATCATTCTTCATATGAGGAGGCAACAAATCAATAGATATGAAGAGATTCCATGGTGGAAGAGTACATTTTCATCATGAAGAATAATGTTTAGGAGGTGGTACCGAGAAAGCAAGGGAAGTCAATTGTGACTTCCACGTTGTTGTGCAAGATCAAATATGCTATCGATGGCAACGTAGAGAAGCAAAAGGAAGGATTTGTGGTGAGAGACTTTTAACACATGGAGGGAGTTAATTATGATGATACATTCACAGTTGTTTCTCAATACACTTTGATGAGAGTAGTGATCTCCATTGCAGTAGGCATCACCTGGAAAATCCACTAGATGGATGCAAAGACCACATTTATGAAAGGACATGTATAGGAGGAGGTGTATATTGAGTAAAAATAGGGATTTGAGATTCATGAAAGGGAGTATGATGTGTGGCGATTGAACAATACACTATATGTACTGAAGTAAGCTCCACGAGCTTGCTATTCATATATAAATACTTGAAACAAAATGGTTGAGAAAAGAGTCAAGTAGATCCAAACATGTATTATGTTCGTATTGGAGGAGAGCCCCTCATTCTTATATTGTACATAGATGACTTGCTCATGAAAGGAGAGGAGAAACTAATATTTACTTGTAAGTAGGCTCTTCCTTCAAACTACAAGGTGAAGGAATTTGGATTGATGCACTACTTTCTGGAGATGGAGGTGTGGTAGGAGGATGGTCTTATCTTCCTAGGATAGGGAAAGTATGCAACTGATGTTCTAAGGGGATTCAAGATGGATATGTGAAGTCCTATTGTTACATCGATGATCACTAACTTGCAGAAGATTACTACAGGTGAGGGAGAGATGACTCACCTGTTGTAGCAGCTATAACCACCCTCCAAAATTTTTCTGTAGCTTAGTTTTGGAGCCTCCCTACCAAATTTTCATAGCACATTGTTTTGCTTCGACAAGTACACAAGCTTCAATGCTTTTCCTCCACAAAGGCAGCCTGTCGACCACAGCTTGATACATTCCCCTCATAGGTCGATCACCTAGACTTGGTCCAGTTGCAGGTTGAGTAGCTCCCCCAAGAAATTGTGCATTTTTGGAGGGAAACTAGCCTTCCCTCCAAAAATTGTGCAATCTTGTTTTGCGGTGTGCTGAGCTCTAGAATTTCACAATTCTACCAGTTAACACTCACAGTGAAAGTTACACAATTTTCCCTAGCGCTCAACCCAGAATTTGCACAAATCTGGGAAGTAGTTAGATACTCTGCCAAGAAATTGTACAAATCACTTGGGTAGACAGCCTAGCAATTGAGCTATTGCATGCATGAGCAGTTTGGTTAACTACTTCCACCCAAGACTGAGGAAACTTCACTTGCATGCATGGCTTACTTTTTCTTAGAATAGCAAAAGGAAGCATGCAAAAGGCATTCCATGATTCAGGGAGCTATTTTTAGCAAGTGGAGGTTACATGCAATGTTGTTTCAGAAACTTTTCTCCAAGTGTCACTTTTTCCTAGATTTGTGGCATGCTCGTCATGAGCTCAAAACTTATTTATTCGATGCATCATATCTCATTCTTTCACATTGATCTTGGATCTCTAACATCCCATAGTACATCTACGACTTTTTGACACATCCGACTCATCTATTCACAAGTAAGTGGCCTCAACTTTTCTTTTTTAAACATTTTTATCGCTTTTTGTGTATTCGCTTGTGCAAGAGTTGTTTGCTTGATTTCTTTGAACTCTTGTTGTCAGTTACATGTATACTAGCTTATCCTAGCTCTGTTTTAGTTTTTGTTACTATCTCACTGTTGTCACATGCATGAAACCGTTTTTCACGAATGGTGGCTGATTCAGTGACTTGCTTCACCCACATGCATGTTGATCCATTTAATGAATCTTTCATTCTCATTTGCATGCACTTTCAATCACTTCAACTTTCACTTACTGTTTCCATGCATTTACTATCATATTTTTTTTTAGTTTCCCGTCGGCGAGTTGGGCCAACCTTGGCCCAGGCTCTGCCTTCGCTGAGACAACATTTCAAAATATGGGGAAGGAAGGCTTTGCCTACCTCTCTAGAAATGCACATTTGTTTTAGCACTAGCCTCCAAGACTGTTTTGTGCATTTCTAAGGAACAATGATTGCTAGCCTAGAAAATTGCGCAATGCAGTCCCTAAGCCTACAGTCACTCCCAGTTTGAATTGCACATTGTGCAATCCTAACAACCAATAACCAGTCTCAATTGTGCATTGCGCAAATACAACAACCATTCTTTACTCCTAGACAACCCAGACTACATTTTGCGCAGTTCTGGTAGCCAGTCACCCATGCCTCCAAGCAGAAATTGCATAGTCTTGCCCATCTATTTACCAAATATGTGCTATGTCTCCTTGAATTTGCTTTAGTTTTCACTCACATATTTATTGTCATGAATGTTACTTGTATCCAGATGTTTTTGGTGTCCATCCATCTCTTAACAATACAAGATCAATGGCCTCCAAGGGAACAGGATCACAAGACACTAATGGAAATGCAGCTGGAACAATAGTTCAGCGAGTGTCCTCTAGTCTACCAATCTATGAAGATACAAAGCTATTTTTAGACAGGGACATCAAACTGAAGTAGAAAGAGGTCAATGAAACATTTGCAGGCACTTTAAAGGAAGGCCTCGAAGACCATCAGGTGTACGTGAATATTCACAAGTTCATCTTGTACCATATTGCATGTAGATACCCCCTGTTCCCATGCGAGGACATGATACATTGGATCATCTCTCACGTTGATCCCAAGACGATGACCTTGAGTAGTGTTAGTGGGATAAATATTGCAACCTTATGGGCACAAGTATATGATGAGATGTATTAGATGTCTGCGCCTGTGACTTTCATGAAGACTCCATTAAGCTTACCCAACAACAATTCTAACTCGAGAGACATTCTGAAGAACTAGGTAAAGGAGCCAGCTCAATTCAGGTTGACACCCAACCAGATCTACAAGGAAAAGATATTGAGGAAGGCATACCAATACTTAGTCATATTTTCTTGTCGATTGTGTGGCCAAGCAAGCATGGAAACCTTCCCAAAACGTTGGGTGATCACACTGGACCAAGTGTCTAGAGAAGTAAAACCATATAATTAGTCTTGTATATTAGCTCATCAGTTGAAGGAATAAGTCGCAAAGGCCCAATAGTCACTCGCAGGTATGCATGTAGAGTTTTGCATGTCTGCCTACATCCTAGATGCAGTTTGTGCCTGACAGGAGTTTGAACACATATTTCAAGTTATTGTCTGAAAGTAATTTCAGAGGAGTAATCACATAGTTCTCTGGTCATTTTTTCACCCCCTTGTACAAGATGATATTCAAACAATATCCACCCTACATGTTCAAGGAAGAGATGGAGGCATTGATAGGAATAACAGACTACTATGCCTCACCATCCGACACCTTCATCTGAATGTTCAATGTGGGAAATCCTCTACATGTTCTATTGATGTTTTCCTTGGACATACTTGTCATACAAGAAGTAGCATATAACACCTCAGTAGGATAGATAGCTAGATTACATCAGAAGAAGAAGGCACCTTGGCCCGCTCTTCTGTTGCGGATTGGCTTATATGAGATCTGGAGTATCAAGCAAATAGATTTCGAAGTAGAACTGACAAAGAAGTACCTATTCGACCTCTTACACTACAATACATATGACCCACATTCCGTTGTCAAAGATTACTATACGAGAGTTCAGCTCAGCTAGATCCATGGGGCATTTCATTGGGCTGAGGAGGACCCATGTAGATATTGCGAATGGTTCTCCACACCCAATGAATAGGTCAGCTTCGTTGTGGAGTGGTTAGCAAAGAAACATGAAGCAGCATCACGGAGAGCACCACCAACAACAGTAGCAGTAGTGGCAGCAGAGGCAAGCATATCAGTGTGCGATAAAGGTAAGAGGAAGATTGTCAATTACATGGAGGACGGGAAAGTTGCAAGTTTTGAGCATATCCATTGGTAGAGAAAGGAGCTATGGCTATAGAGGTAAAGAGGCACCAACATGACATGCAAAGCGTGCAAAGGTGGAGGGATAAGAGAAGGATCGAAGAAGTAGAGAAGTTGTTACATGAGCTGAGGGAGCAATTCTGAAAAGAAGAAGAGGTGTGCAAAAAAGAGAGAGAAGTGCAGTAGAAGCATATACACTAGGGGGCACAACATGTGCAAACGGAAGAAGAAACACCTGTAGAAGTAGGTGATTGATAAGAAAAACTGGCATCAAGTGAACAGGGTGAACCATCACAAGGGAAAGACTTTTCTCATTAGATATAACAAGCACTTCCACAGGTGGATGTAGACATGGAGCAGTAAGAGTTGGAACAGGACAATGACCTCATGCCTCACCACAAAGAGGTCAACTCACCTACTTTAATGCATCTGGATGATGAACAAGTCTCAAATGAATGAGGAGGCACTGAGATCCTTGGTGATCAATGGGAAGAAGAGATGCACAACATCTCGTTCGATGAATCCCAACATAGAGTTGTGTAGTCTTGTAGAGTTTCAACTCTCGAGGATCATACATCTCCTGCACAAGTTGAGGAACGAGTGATCATGGTTGATGTGCATAAACATCCAACTGCCTTGGCTGATGCAACTAGAGTGTATGCTGAAGCCAGTAGCTCAAGTATTCACTTTCTAATAACTAAGAATGAGCAAATGGCGAAGGAACTACAAATGAGAAAGAAAGGAGGAGACTTGGGGACAATGTCTGCCCAAGCTAAACTGAGGAAGGCAATGCTAAATGAAGTATTCTATCTTGACACAATTATGCGAGCTTTGTACTTCAATTTTGGTGTTGTGTATAAGGAAATCGCCCATCTGAATGGATGGAAGCAACGATGTGCTAGAAGAGCACGTATCTTGATTAACTTTCATGTTGTTGTTGATGACATGCAAACATGGATGATGAAGTACAGGGGATCCCCACTTCACTTGCCTAAGATGATGAGTGACAATGTGGTCAAGCCCAAGGCACGTATCTGGAATCAGATCCAGAATTATGAAGAGCTCTTATAGTTCATCACTAGCATACAAGCTTCCCATGCACAAGTATTCAAAAGTATGGATGTGGTGGTGCACACACAAGCAATCCCATCACTCCGGACTCTCACCCTGGCGAAGACAAAGAAACAAGTCCAACTATAGCTTGACTAATACTTCGACAAGTTGGTGCGCATTTCCACCAACCGAGACGTGCCCATCATTGCAGACATCATGCAGAAATATGTTTTTGGTATGGATGCATTTAAGACAATGATGTTCATGGTTATAGACAAGTTGGACAGAGGAGCCTGTGAAGTGTACCCGAATGTTATGGAGGCAAGAGTCAAGTTTCAAATAGATGTTACCATAGAGCACACAGACACCATCAAGGGTATCGATCTTAGCATCAATATGCTACTATCGATCAACATGAAGATGTTGAGGAGTTGGACTTCAATGGTTGTCTAGGTTAGAGTGATGTCTAGAACGGCTTGCTCAAGCCATTTTGTTCACATGGGTACATGTGCATTATAATGTTAAGTCATGTCAAGTGTAAGTCAAGTGTCTATAGTTGGATGTAACAGTCATAGAGTAGGTGAAGTGTCATGAGGGTAGTTGAACTATCACAAAGAGGAATGTCAAGCGTCACCCCACACTTTGTATAAATAGTCCAACATAACTCATTGTACAGGCTTTTGGTCATCCAGGCTTCCGATAAGACTATCTTGGAGAGAGCTTGGACAGTATCTTAATGCACCTTAGCTTCTCCATTGCATAGAGATAGTACATCTCTTTGGAGGAGCAGGGTGGATGTGGTTGTAATGTTCCACTATTGGAGCTAGTGGTTGGACATGGATGTACTATATGAATGGATATTACAATTCTTTATCTAATAAGAGCCAATACGTTTCATGCATATGTTGTATTGTATTCTAGCTATCTTGTTTACTCTAAATGGCATATGTATTTGCTTTCTTACACATGCATGTATAGACTATTATGTATGAGTATGTATGAATCTTTATGCAATGTGTTGTTGGTTTAACTATCACGTTGGATTGCCAGCTAACTTGCTTTCCAACTTGTGATGCATTTTCACTCATGTGTTCCCATCTCATCTGAGTACTATTACATGTTGCCAAGGGGCACATTCATCTCAACCCTCATGTGTTAGAACATATCTTGCACCTTCCTTGACTTACTACAGTTGTCACACCCTTGCTACCAATAGAGTTATCTTACTTGCCTCTGTGCGAAATTGCGGTCAAGGAATTACCATATGACTCACTACTGGGACTCCTACACCAAATGGTCTAATGTGTAATTGGAACTTCTTGCCAGGGAGATCCCTTGACATGTTGGTAGGCCCAACACTATCAACATTACTGGCGCTAGATGGAGTCTTATGGAACTAGCTCACAAAAAGATAGAAAAGATAGATGAACACCTTATAATTCGGCCTCTTTGAGGGGGAAACCTCCTTTACATTATGCAAATGAACAATTCTTCGATAATACAAATTACAAGACCTCCTTTCTATATACAAGAGTCTAAGGGGTCATAATATAATCAAAGTTGACATAACAATAATAATGTAAGGGAACAATAATAACAATAGTGGGCCTCTATGGGGCACAATAATAACAATATGGGGACTACATGGGAGCAAAAATATAATAATGAGGTTGTACTAATAACAATAACGGGTTACACTAGTATTATAAGGGCCTAACATGCCCTCTCCTTCAAAAAGTTTTGTCCTCAATGCTTGAGAAGTTCTTGATGCTTCTGTATAAAATTCTTCCCATGTGGAATCTTCAGTAGGTAAGTTCTTCCACTTGATGAGATACTCTGAAATTGGTCGATTTCATAGCTTTTGGGTTCTTTTTTCTGTGACTGCTCTAGGTTCCAATATGATTTTTCCTTCCTTGTCAAGTTCTGGCAATATTGTTTGAGTTGCGATCTTTTGAAACTTTTGAATGAGTGGCCACACTTCTTCATCCTTCTTCCATTCATCCCTTGTTTCATTTATCTAATCTGGTTGGAAAATAGAAATAGCACAAAATAATGCTCCCACATCCTCATCCTTTCTTGAGAGTGCATCTGTAATAAAATTTTGCTTCCCTTTTTTGTAGATGATTTCAAAGTCATAACCCAATATATTTTTAACCCATTTTTTCTATTCTTCTAAAGGTAAGACTATCATGATCCATCTTTTCCTTGGAGTGTCTTCCCATTAGGTAAGGTCGCCATTTCTTAAGTGCATGTAGTATTTCCAACATTTCCTTCTCATAAATAACTTGCTTGAGATGTAGCCTAAAAATTACCCATTCGCCTACATCAAAACTTCTTTCACTATGATGTTGATCTACCTATTGTTTCATTCGATTATGCACCAAAGTAGCATTATCCTTTAAAAGTTGGAGAACTTGTTGTTGATGCTCGATGTGATCTTTCACTGCTTGAACCATTTTCTTCTTTATAGGTCCTTCTATCTTGAGAGTTTCAGGAGTGGTAATTTCTTTCAATGCATTATAAGATATGGTCAGATTCATTTCTTGATGCTTGATGTGATCTTTCACTTCTTGAACATTTTTCTTCTTGATATGTCCTTTTTTCTTGATCATTTGAGGAGTGGTAATTCTAGCCAATGCATTACAAGATATGGTTGGATTCATTTCCTCTTTCTCAATGTGATCTTTCATTCTTTAAACCTTTTACTTTTTCATGTGTGCTTCTATCTTGAGAGTTTGAGTGGTAATTCTTGCCAATGCTTTACAAGATATGGTCGGATTCATTTCTTCTTTCTCCGAGGTAGGTTCCTTGTGTATATCCACTTCTTTTGATGTTTCTTGATAATTTTATTCCTCCTCTTCATAATCTATGTAAAATAATTTCTTCTTAGCACACTTATGACCTTTAGTGCATTTGCTATCACAATTGTAACAAAACCGTTATTCTCTTTTTTCTTCCAATTGTTGTGGTGTAACCCTTGTAGGTTGTGGAAGGCTAGGAGAAACAACACTTCCATATTTATAGTTGTGAGGGGTAGACTTCCTTGTTTCCATTAATTTTCTTTCCACTTTGTAACAAAGCTCTTTTGCTCTTTTCTCTTCCAATTGTTGTGGTGTTTCCCTAAAGAATGCGTTTCTCTTTGTATCTCATAATGTTCTATAATTTCCTCCATGAAAATTGACCATGTAAAAAGTGGTTTATGAGAACAAAGCCCTTTATACCATAAAAATTGATCTTGTTCTAAACATGAATATGCAATACATACCTTTTGTAATAGTGGTACACCATGTAGATTAAAATATTTCTCCATCTATGGTATCCAACTTACTGGATCTTGCCATCAAACTTCCTCATCTCAATTTTTCTTGATTTTAGGAGCCCGATCTTAAAACGACTGTAACTTTGTACTTTCATATTTTTAAGTTCTGAAGTTTGGGTTTGTAATAGCCCTCTAAGTCCTCTTTCTAACTCCGTAAGTCTAATTGAAATTGGATTAATGAAGAAATATTTATTCCCAATCTCCTGTGATGACCTAATTATAGACCTTTTTAGAAGAGTGAACTTATGAAGTGCCACATGTCACTGTTTTGACCTTCGGATCTAAAAAATATACACAAGAAAATACATTGCATCCTCTTCCTGTAACTTCTTACAAAATTCTAATTTGATGCTCAGAGAGACAGACATGACTATTTTCCCTAGGTCAACTATTTGGGATGTAATTCGGGAGCCTACAGAAAGCCTAAATGTCTTGGATGGTATCTCCGAAAATGCAGCGACAAAAGAGCTTAAATTTAGACCCAAGGTTCAGACAAATTTCTTCTCAAATGGGTTTCTATTTTACATTTTGAATCTTCGTAGCGAAAATGCTATAGCAAAAATTCCATGATGGTCTGTTTTAGATGAAATTATGGAGCTTGCAAAAACCCTAAAGTTTTCAGATCATATATCCTAAAATATAGCGAGACAATATCTAAAATTCAGGCCCCAGGGTTAGAAAGATTTCTATCAAATGGTTTTTTTTTTTTAGCTTCTGAAACATCGTAGAAAAAATGTTATTGTGAAAATTCCACAATGACCTATTTGGAGTAGCGGAACGATAGAATCCAAAGATTGGATACCAAATGTTATGAAACTAGATCAAAAAAAGATAGAAAAGATAGATCAGCGCCTTAGAAATAAGCCTCCTCGAGTCTAAGGGGTCTAAGGGTTCATAATATAATTAGAGCCGACATAATAATAATAATGTGAAGGGACAATAGTAACAATAGTGGGCTTCTATGGGGCACAATAATAACAATATGGGGACCAAATGGGCACAACAATATAATAAGGGGGTTGTACTAATAATAATAAGGGGTTACGCTAGTAGTATAGGGGCCTAACAAGGAGGGCCAAGACAAGTTGTTTCCACTCATCCAGTTTTCAACCTTTTCATATCTTTCATGGATTCTTGCACTCTTCTCCCTTCGTAATGTTTTTTGAATCATGAATATGTCACCATCACTGCAGAGTTTCTCGATCTCTTTTCCACTTACACGTATGATGGTGAAGGTGAAGTGGCCTGGCATGAGTACTTACATGACTTTCTTCCCATGCTTCATGAGGAGGATGGGTGTTTTGACAAACAATCCGTCTTGCTACTTGCATATACACTTCGTGAATCTCCACTTCAATGGTGGTGAAAACTACCTGCTGACAGTGTACACTCACATGAGCACTTCTGTGATCTCAATGAAGACACTTTCTCTCATTTTGATCCAGACCATCTTAACTCAAAATTGTTACAGCAATGGAAAGATTTGTATGAATCAATCATGGATTTTTGGCAGTGCTTCTGTGACTTGTAGTTTCAAGATCTGAGGAGCTAGATCAAATTTTCCTATCTTTAGGACCAGTTCGAGTATTTCCTAAAGAAATATTCTTGTACCAAGAAGAAGCTACAAATCAATACTCACTCAACATTCTTCACCGATGGAGCTGCACAATCTCATGTGAATGGGGTAACTCTCACCACTGATTGTCCACCATCCCCTCATTCAACAACTCCACCATTGTTGAGTGATGTTGAGGATCATGCTCACTCACTTTTTCAGCTTGCACATCCTGCCAACATGACTTCACTCAATTTTTGTGCAATGTTGGCTCTGAGTCCTTCTGGTTCCCATATGAAATATGTTCCACAACCTTCGTATTCAAACTTGGTTGTTCCTCTAGATGATATTGTCCTGTGTTCTTCCATTCTAGACTCTTCACTTGTTGTGAATGAGTAATAAGCCATTGACGAAGTTGGTGTTTCACAACCAACATGCTTTGTCATTCATGAAGAGTATGAGTGGCAGCTTGAGCATCAATGCTCAGTGAAAGATGACTCCCTTTTGTTCAATCCCCCTCCATTCTTGCCTAACATCTTTGATGAACCTGCCATCCATGATTTTGCATGTGTGTCTTAATCCATGGATGCACCCATTTTTGATCACTCACAGGACTCACTGAATGTTGGTCCATCATTCGACAATGTAAAGTATAAGTTATTCATTAAAAATTCAGTTTATCTTTCATCTATCTTTTCTAGAAGCACATAGGATGATTTTGTTTTCTTTTCATCTACCCCTCTATTTGATTCATCAGATCATGAGGATGCCGATGAAATAATTGATCATGATCATGACTCTATCATTGTTGATCTTTCGAATCCATCGATTTATGATGATCTACCTGATGATGAAGTTGAAACACCTAAGACATTCGGGGCACTTCAGGCCGAGCTCATGGTTATGTTAGGCCCTCACTCTCTTTGGGTTATTCTCACTTTTTATGATGAAGTTGTTCAATCACCCAAGGCTCCTCATCACTAATATGTATGCATTGAAGATCAATCTCACACAAAGATCACACTTCCTCCACTCGAACTACACGATCCCATGGCTCATGCATTAGAGGAATCTTGCATTGCAAGAAGTCGTTCATGATGTAGGTTACCTTTATTTCTTTCATTTGCTTGCATGCCATAGTCAAGAGTGTGCTTATGCTTCAATGTTGTGCGTAGTTGCACACAACACCATGATAAGTCCAAGGACTGATCGTCATGCACTTCTAGTCAATTATGTCCTATGGACACTTTGAAAGATGAGGTGTGGTTGCCTTCATTGTTATATCTTTCTTGATTGATGGTTTTCACAACTGGGTTGCCCGCCGACCAAGCCTTCACAAACATGGGCCAACCAATCTGCTGATGCCTACATTGGAAATATCACTTCACATGATCATGCCCATACATTGTTAGTGCAGAAGTAGGAGTAGTGTTTGCTTTCAGTCATTTGCTTGCATGCTTGCTTGCTTACTCGCTTTTTTTGTTTGTTTGTTTGTTTCTTGTTTGCTTACCTTCTTTGCTTCCACTTTTTCTTATGCTCTTTCTTTGATTTATTAGTTTGCCTATTTCGTTCATAGTTTTTCTTCGCATGAAACCATGTATGACTCTTGAAACGAGATGGGTGAAGTACAAGAGGGCTTGTACAACTATCACTACTTGATTATCTATCATCTTACCTCTGGATGAAGAACTTGTTACTTTTAGTTTGTGAAACGTAAAAGGAAAATACATACTATTGGAAGTGAACCTTGGTAAAACACAACACTTGCACACTAACTAGTATCACCTACTCTAGTGTGTTAAATCTTTTCAACTCAGTCAAGTAGAGTAAGGTGAGGGAGATAACCTTAACAGGCACATTAGAGATATAATAAACAACTTATCTGATGGATCAACCTCTTTTGCTCTCAATAAGTCGGGATCCATCTTCCGCCTCTAAAATGAGTAAGTGATATGCAGAGTTGAAGAATGAAAAATGAATAAATGAAAAGTCAAAAAATTCAAAATTAAAATGAATAAGGCAAAAAAAGACAAAGTCTTCCTCCACATAGAGGTGATGCAAATAACTCCACTAGGGTACTCATCAGGCTCACTGGCAGTGAAGCCATGATTGTGTTCCTATGTGACTCTGCGTGGGTATTGTCTAGGCCTATTGTTAGCGAAGAAACACTAGAGATAAAACTTAGACTCAGACAACTATACTGCTTGTGCACCAATATACCTCTCAACCCCTATCAAAACAACTGTGTTTCCTTGGCTTGGAATGTGTGTCAATTGACAAAGAGCTTGGCAGATGCTACATCTTATAATCAAGCCAGTGCGAAACAAAGATGAGCTGAGAACTGATCAACACTTTTGGAGGTTTTGGACATGCTCTCCATGAACAAGGTCCATTCAGAGAGTTGGTGTTCTAACAGTGTGTCACCAAGTGTTGTAGTGGCTACAACCACCCTAAAAAAAAATTCCCTAGCTTAGTTTTTTAGCCTCCCTACCAACTTTTCACAAGACAGTTTCTTGCTTCATCAAGTACACAAGATTCAATGTTTTTCTTACACAAAGGAAGCTTGTCGATCACAACTTGATCCATTCCCCTCACACGTTAATCACCCCGACTTGGTCCAACTACAGCTTGAGAAGCTCCCCCAAGAAATTGCACATTTTTGGAGGGCAACCAACCTTCCCTACAGAAATTGTGCAATCTTGTCTGGAAGCCAGCTAGGCTCTGAAATTGTGCAACTGTTTCAGTCAACATTCCTAGTGAAAATTGCGCAATTTTCCCCAGCAGGATTGTTTAGTGCAGATTTTGCATAAATTTTAGAAGCAGTCAAATAATTTTCCCATAAATTATGAAAATCTCCTGGTCGACTAGCCCAAATCCTAGCCAGAAGTGCAGATTTCCTTCAAGCAGTTTAGCAGTTGCATGCAATTTCATTCACTAGTTCCACTTGGGACCAAGGAAACTTCACTTGCATGCATGGCCTGCTTTTTCCTAGAATAGAAAAAGGAAACATGGAAAAGGAATCCCATGATTTAGGGAGCTAGTTTTTGCAGCTCGAGGTTACATGCAAAGTTGTTTTAGAAACTTTCCTCCAAGTGTCGTTTTTTTCTAGATTTATGGCATGCCCGTCATGAGTTCAAAACTTATTTATTCGCCACATCAGAGCTCATTAATTAACATAGATCATGGAGCTCTGACATCCCACATCACATCGAGGACTTTTCGACACATATAGCTCAACTATTCATAGGTAAGTGGCCTTAACTTGTCTTTTTCAACATTTTTGCCGCTTTTTACGTATTCGCTTGTGTGAGTGTTGTTTTCTTGATTTATTTGAATGCTTGATGTCATTTACATGTATACTAGCTTTTCCTATCTGTGTTTTAGTTTTCGTATCTCATGTATAATTTTTGTCGTCATGAATTCACTATCATATTTTCTTTTAGTTTCCTGTCGGCGAGTCATGCCAACCTTGGCCTGGACTCTTCCTTTGCTGAGAAAACATTGCACAATATGGGGAAGGAAGGATCTACCTTTCTCTCTAGAAATATGCATTTCTTCCGAGCACTATCCATCATAATTTTTTTGTGCATATCTAAGGGACAATGATTACTCACTCAAAATATTGGACAATGCACTCCCTGAGCCTGCATTCACTCCCAGCTAGAATTGTGCATTGCACAATCCCAGCAGCCAACAGCCAGTCTAGATTTTTGCATTGTGCAAATCCAATAGCCAATATTTCTTCCCCGATAACCCAAAATTATTTTTGTGCATTTATTCCAACCAAACACCCATGCCTCTCAGCAAAAATTTCACAATCTTGCACATTAATTCCCCAGGTATGTGCTATGTCATTCCCTAAATTTTCTTTAGTTTTCACTGATAAATTTCCTTCCATGCATGTTACTTGTCTCCGAATCTTTCAGGTTTCCATTTGTCTCTTAACAGTACCAGATTAATGGCCTCTAAGAGAACAGGATCATAGGACACTGATGGAAATGCAGATGGAATATTAGTTTATCAAGTTTCCTCTAGTCTACGAATATATGAATATACAAAGCTATTTTTAGATACGGACATCAAACTGAAGTCGCAAGAGGTCAATGAAACATTTGCAAAAACGTTTGAGGAAGGCCCTGAAGTCCATTTGGTGTACATGAACATTCGCAAGTCTAGCTTGTACTATATTTCATGCAGATACCCCTTGTTCCCATGCGCAAACATGATACACTAGATCATCTCTAACACTGATCCTGAGACGATGACCTTGAGCAGTGTCAATGGTACAAAGATTGCAACCTTCTAGGCACTTGATTACGATGAGATGTATCATATGTCCGAGCCCGTGACTATCATGAAGACTCCATTTAGCTTTCCCAACAATAGTGCTACCTCCAGAGACATTATGAAGAACTGGATAAAGGAGCTGACTCTATTCAAGTTGACACCCAACCAAGTCTACAAGACAAGGATACTGAGGAAGGCATACCAATACTTGGTCATATTTTCTTGTCCACTTTATGGCCAAGCAAGCATGGAAACCTTCCCATAGAGTTGCGTGATCGCATTAGACCAATTGGCTAGAGAAGGAAAACCATGTATCTGGTTTGGTATATTGGCTCATCAACAGAATGAACAGGTAATGAAGGCTTGACAGTCATCTGAAGGTATGCATGCAGAGATTTACATGTCCGCCTACATCTTAGATGCAGTCTTTGCCCAACAGGAGTTCTCGAGTTTGGAGTGGGCATGGTCATCGATGAAGACTGTTGTGAACACATATTTCAAGTTGTTTTCTGAATGAAGTTTTAGTGGAGTAATCACACAATTGTCCAATCATTTTTTCCCCCCTGTGTACAAGATGATATTCGAATAGGATCCATCCTTCATGCCAAAGGAAGCAATCGAGGTGTTGATTGACATTATTAATTGATATGCCTCACTGTCTGGCACCTTCAGCCGAAATTTCAGTGGGGAGAACCCTCCACATGTTCTACCGATGTTTTCCTTGGATGTATTTGTCATGCAAGAAGTAGCATATCACATGTCTGCAGGATTGATAGCTAGACTGCATCAGAAGAAGAAGGCAACTTGGCCCACTCTTCCGAATTGGGTTAAATGAGATCTTGAGTATCAGGGAAGTGGATGTGGAACCACAATCGATGAATAAGTACCCATTAAACCTCCGAAGCTACAATGTGTATGATCCACATTACATTGTGAAAGATCATTGCATGATTGTTTAGTTCAACCGGATCTAGGGGGCATTTCATTGGGCCGAGGAGGAACCATGGAGATATTGCTACAGTTTCTCAAGACCCAATGAATTGGTCGACTTCACTGTCGAGTCGTTACAAAAGCAACATGAAGCAAAATCACAGAGAACACCAGCAGTAGCAGTAGTAGTAATGGCAATAGAGGCAAGCATACCAGTGCATGATAAAGGTAAGAAGAAGATTGTTGATCGCATGGAGGAGGATTAAAGCTGCAAGTTCCAAGCAAATCCATTGGTAGAGAAAGAAGCTATGGCTATAAAGGAAAAGAGGGACTAGCACAACATGCAAATCGCGCAAAGGCAGAGGGATAATAGAAGAAGGGAAGAAGCAGAGAAGGAGTTGCATGGGCTGAGGAAGAAACTCCGAGAACAACAAGAGCTGCAAAAATAGGAGAGTGAAGTGCAGTAGTAGAAGATACAACAGGGGGTGTAACATGTGCAAAGAGACGAAGCAACGCCCATACAAGTAGTTGATTCATTATAACAGCTAACATCAGGTGAATAGGGTGAACAATCGTAGGGCCAAGACTTCACTCATGAGATAGAATACGTGCTTTAATAGTTGGATGTAGACATGGAGCAGTGGGAGTTAGAACAGGACACTGAGCTCATGCCTCACCAGAAAGAGGTCGGATCGCTTGCTTCAATGCATTCGGATGATGAGCAAGTCTTGAAAAACCAAGGAGGCACTTAGATCCTTGGTTATAGGTCGAAAGAAGAGATGCACAACATTTCGTCTGACGAATCCAAAGTTGTGCAGTCTTGCAGAGTGTCAACTCCAAAGGATCATACATCTCCTGTGCAAGTGGAGGAATAAGTGATCTTGACTGATATGCACAAACATCCAGTCGCCTTGGTCAATGCAACTAGTGAGTATGCCGAAGCCACTAGCTCAAGTGTTCACTTTCTGATAGCTGAGAATGAGCGAATGGAGAAGGAACTACCAACGGGCAAGCAAGGAGGATACTTGGTGATAATGTGTGCCCAAACTAAACTGAAGAAGGAAATACTAGATGAAATATTGTCTCTTTACACAGTTATATGAGCTTTGTACTACAAGTTTTGTACCATGTACAAGGTAGTCATCCATCTCAACAATTGGCTACAGTGATGTGCTAGAAGAGCATGTATCTTGATGAACTTGCATGTTGTTGTTTATGACATGCAAACATGGATAATGAAGTACAAGCGAGCCCCACTTCACTTGCTTAATATGATGAGGGCCAATGTAGTGAAGCTGAGGGCACATATTCAGAGTTAGATTCAGAATAATGAAGAGCTCCCATAATTCATCACTATAATAGAGGCTTCCCATGCACTAGTATTCAAGAGTATGGATGTGGTGGTGCACACAGATGCAATCCCATCACTTGGTACTATCACCTAGGCAAGACAAAGAAACAGGTCCGACTAGAGCTTCACTTGTACTTTGATGAGTTGATGCACATTACCGCTAGCCCAGAATTTCCCATCAATGGAGACATCATGCGCAAATGTGTTGTTGGTCAGGGGGGATTGAAGACAATGATGCACATTCTTCCAGATGAGTTGGACATAGGATCCTGAGTAGTGTACCCAAAAGCTTTGGAGGCAAGAGCCAGGTTTTAGATAGATGTCACCATGGAGCACTCAGACACCATCAAGGACTACCATTCTTGGCATCAGTATGTTACTGTTGATCAACATTGAGATGTTGAGGAGTTGGACCTCCATGGTTGTCTAAGTTAGAGTGATGACTATCATGGCTTTCTCAAGCCATTTTTTTCACATGGGTACATGTGCATTGTAATGTTAAGTCATGTAAAGTGTAATTCAAGTGTTAATAGTTCGATTTAACAATCATAGAGTAGGTGAAGAGTCATAAGGGTAGTTGAAATGTCACTAAGGGGAATGTCAAGGGTCACCCCACCCTTTGCTATAAAAAGGCCCTCATAACTCATTGTATAGGTTTTTGGTCAACCAAGCTTTCGATAAGACTATCTTGAAGAGAGCTTGGACAATATTGTAATGTTCTTTGGCTTCTCCACTGCATGGATCTAGTACATCTCTTTGGATGAGTACGCATATGTGTCTGTAACGTTCCACTATTGGAGCTAGTGGTTTGACATCGATGTATTTTATGACTGGAACTTACACTTCTTTATAGAATAAAATCCAACACATTTCATGGATATGTTTTATTGTATTCGAGCTATCTTTTTAATTTTAACTGGCATATGCATTTCTTTCTTAGCATGCATGTATGTACTATTCTATATGAGTATGTATGAATCTTTCTGAAATGCCTTGTTGGTTTAACCATCACTTTGGATTACCAGCTAGCTTGCTTTCCATCTTGTGATGCATCTTCTCTCTTGTGTTCCCTTCCCATCCAAGTACTATTATAGGTTGCCAAGTGGCGCACTCATGTGAACCCTCATGTGATAGAACCTCTCATGCACCTTCTTTGACTCACTACAGTTGTCACACTGTTGCTACCAACAAATTTATCTTACTTTCCTTTGTTTTAAATTGTGGTCAAGGCATTACCATACGACCCACTCCTAGGACTCCTACACCAATTTATTTGAGATCTAATTGGGACTTCTTACTGGGGAGATATGCTGACATGTTGGTAGGTCCAACATCGCCAACAAGACCCCACTTTATATTGTGAACATCAATCCAAATTTGTGTTTTGTTTTTAACACTCTCAGTTGATATATGGTGGATCGTAGGAGAGTGCATTAGACTACATTTAAACATGTTATGAGATACCTGGAGGGGACAATGTATTATGGATTGAACTATGTGTGAGGAGATGGATACCACCTGGTTAAGTACATGGACTCTGATTGCTCAAGCAATGTAGTGGAATAGAAGAGCACTTCCCAATGTTGCTTTAGTTTGGGTTCGACAACTAGGTCTTGGCTCAGTCAGAAACAAACGTCAATTACACTGAGCTCTGTAGAGATAGAATATGTGGCAGTCAATCAAAAAAGTTGAGAGGGAATTTAGCTTTACAAGTTGCTGGTGGGTTTTTTGGTCAACAGTTGGCAGGCACCATGATTTATTGTGATAATCAGAGTTGCATCAAATCTTAGATAATCGAATATTTCATTATTGGTACAAAAATATTGACATGATACACCATTTTATCTAATATCATGTCTAGAGAGGAGCAGTCAAACTAAGATACATTTCCACTAATGAGAAAGTTGCAAACATTCTCACGAAGTCCCTTTTGAAGAGAAAAAAAATGTATTTTTTAGGGACAATATGGGAGTGCTGAAAAAAAACATTTTCCTCGCTAAGAGGGAGTGTTAAAATTAGCTAGGATAAGTGTGTTCCACATTGGCTTGGGGCTACATGTGGGAAAATATCCTAAAGTGACTTGGAAAATAAATTAACTTTATGAGATATAAAGTCCTAAGAGAAGGTGCACTTTAAGTGAATTCAATGAAAGATTAAAACATATTCATTGGATAATAAGACATTAAGATCAAATCTCAATGTCTGATCTTGAAGGCTAGTGAGAAGGTCAAGAGTCAAACCCATTTGTATTGTTAAGTGGCATGGATACCAATGAGAGATCATTCTACATTTTGTATAAGAGAAAGAAGTAAAAGAGGAGGGGTCGAGTTCAAGAGAAGGTGAAGAAAATAAGAGGAACACATTCCAAGGTAGATGAACATTATTTTCCAAGTAAGATAATTGGCACAGAAATGAAGGAAGAAGTACTCGGAAGAAGAAAAATTATACAACATCACTATACCACTCATTTGCTGTAGGTTGTACTGTCAATTTGTTCATTTTGTTTACACAAAAAAATCAAAGAAGATATTTGAGTAGGATTGATCATTTTTTTAGGAATATTTGAGGTCTTTTCTAGGCACAAAATTCGAGGATTTTCTACACCGATTGTTGTTGTAGACTGTATTTTTGTACAAAAATCCAGGAGCTTTTCTTGTATGAATTTTGAGAAAAAAAGGGTTGCAAATTGGTTGAGATAAGTTATTGTTAATTATGTTGAATTTTCTGTTGTAAATAATCTTCTAAGAACTCTAAAAATAATAAAATCTCCCTCTTGCATTGGTTTTCCCTTCAAGGTTTTTCCATGGGCATTTTGTCCAAAATTATGAGTTTTGTTGATGAGTTTGTTGGTCATAATTTGTTGATTTCAAGTTCATATCTTTTTTTCACATTGTTCTTCATAAAACCAAATATTTTTTTTTTGTATGCAAGATTTTAGAGTAATTTTATTGGGATGGCTACCTCTTTGTGGAGAAAGTGTTACATGAAATTCCTACAACAAATGTTTGAACTATAAGTTAATTTTTTAATGTTTTTTCTAACAATATCCTTATAGGTTTATTCATATTTCAAGTGTGTACATTCATTCTATGTTGAATCAAATTCTACATATAATGAATACCTACTCTTCATACTTTTGGGTAGACCCATATAGAGAAAAAATGAAAATATATTTAAAAAATATTGAAATGTCTTTTTTAGTATATTTTGATTTTTTTTTTCGATGTGGATTTTCTCATATACATATCGATTGGATGTAGAATATTTTTCATTCAATAATTGTAACTTGAAATTTGAATAAAAGTAAGTCAAAAATATAATTAGAAAAAATAGTTTCATTTTCTTCCTTAATTATATATCCTTATAAATTATATTAAATTAAAATTTTTAGAATTCTACTTAATCATTTTGTTTTTCATAATCATATATACCCATGTTCATAATTAATACAAATAGTTACGAGATAATTATTTCATGTGATATATTTCTGTTTCAATATAATTTAATGATAAAAAAATTCAAATTTAATTAAAAAAGTACATCTTTCATCCTAAACACCAAGACCACTATAATTTAGGAGTCTAATGGGAGTTGTGAATGTGATGATGCCTCCATTCTCAAGTATCAATTGATGATGCCTCCATTCTCAAGTATCAATTGTTTATTATTTTTTAGATTATATATAATTATAAATTTTTTAGAATTAAAAATTTTAATTAAATAATTATATTTAATTTTTCTCACTCTCACCCTTCGTTTCGTTTAGGAATTGGCTGGCAAGTCCTTTACAACCCATCTTTGGGGTTGAGTTTTGGAGATTTTGTGCACTTGTTTCTAAACTGCCCATTTGCCATTGTCATAAGGGAGGAAATCTACACTACCCTTAAGATTAACAATGGGATGGACATGTCTTCTATTATCTCTTGTCTAGTATCATGGTACTCTAGCCTAAAAGAATTCAGAGTTGTTCTGATGTACATTTTTTTTGGGCATATGGAGGTGTAGAAATGTTATATCTTTGATAATAGTTTCTTGGATGTGAGGTTTCTCGGATGTGAGGTTTTTTATTCTAAGAATTGATTGTTTCCTATTTTAAAGAGATTGGTCTTTAAAAACCAAGTACCATTAGCGATGAATTTCTAGGATCTCAAAGTATCCTCTCCCATTGGGTATTTCGATGTGGATTATTCAGGTGGACAATGTCGTTGGTGGATCTATATCAAACTTGATCCCTCACATGCATTTCATTTTTATTGGTCTAAGGTCTTGGTTCTAATTGCACGGCCAAGACGTTAGCACTTTGGGGGCTCTTTAAGTGTGTTCCTTGGTTCACCATTGAGAAAATTTTGATGGTCAGTGACTACAAATCAATCATAAAATGGGTTCCATGCATGAACTTTCTTGAGGTGTCGTCCTTATACCATTTGACGCAAAATATCATTTTTGGGTGTCTTCCTTCAACAACGTTTCCTTTCAACATGTGTATCGGGAACATAACTCATTGGTTGATGCTCTCTCCAAGTGCGGAGTCTCCCTACTGGGTTTGATACAT
Organism: Pinus taeda; assembly: GCA_000404065.3. NCBI lineage: Eukaryota > Viridiplantae > Streptophyta > Pinopsida > Pinales > Pinaceae > Pinus > Pinus taeda. The sequence continues at coordinate 47,087 of APFE030505958.1, forward strand.
TTTGAATACTTCGTCGATCGAGATGTCCAAGGATGGGGTATTTTGAGTTTATTTTTGTTCAGACTTCTTGAATTTTTTGCTCTGTTTATTTTTTTATTAGACTCTACAGATGATACTTCTGCTTTTGGTGGCACTTTCGATCAATGGCTTTGTGCTTAGAAAGTCATCTGACATATTTGCTTTAGGTGTTTCAGATTCACTGGAGTCTCATCCTCTAGACTATTTGGTTTTCCAGTGTATGCTCTATTTTATTTTGGACTATCGTGGGCGCAGATGGGTTTATTTTACCCATATTTTGTATTTTAATCTATGTTTGTCAGTCGGATCTGCGTTGAGAATGTATCTGCGTCATCTTGATCCCATTCTGTTGCTCCTATGCCTATGGCTTTACAGATAAGGTAGATGGATTTACAAACAAAATTTCATTATTCCCTTGCCGGATTTCCCAGCTTCAATGCATTCTTTGTGTCCAAAGGATCACTTAAGATAACATTATGAGTTATATGTACTAGTATAAAAGTAGAAACTTGAGATTGTTGGAATTTAATTACCAACTGCAACAATAACAGTTGGACAGAAATCTAATTTTCATAGATATTTTAGGTTGTTCGATGCCGCAAAGTCACTCCTGATATTTTGCACATTAATGTGCATTAAATTCTGAGAATTGAATTCCCCTGCAATCGCCAAATTGATTTCTTGAGAAAGGCATCACCGCTTGCTACATTCAATACGCAGATAAGCGTTAGAAGATATTTTGATTATTTTACTGTTTAAACTCAGATATGTTTTTTCCTATAAATGCAATGAACAACAGTTGTGTTTTTTAAGAGAAGGTTAGAAGAACAATAGAGAGTCTCTTCTGTAAACGCATAGCAGTGCTGAACCTGCAATTTTCTGAGATAAGGAAAATTGGTTTGTGGAACTGAAGTGTTCCTCTTGTATCAGTTGGTTTCACTGTTTATGAATACAAGTCGTTTTACGCTGTTGTTACACCAAGCGTCAACAGTTGCATGTTGCTGTTACACCAAGCGTCAACCGTTTTACGTTTCTGTTACACCAAGCGTCAACCATTGCACGTTGTTGTTACACCAAGCGTAAGTCGTTGCACGTTGCTGTAACACCGTATTCCGCAAACTTTTTTTTTATTATTTCCGCTATGCAAAACAGAGTATTGGTCTATTTGTCAATTTTGTTTTTGTATTATCAGAAATTCTAACAGCATTGCTACAACACCAAACTACGTTGCTGCAACACCAAACTGCTTTGCTGAAACACCATTTCCAGCAAGCGATTTTCTATTTTTCTGAGTTAAAAACTGAGCATTTTTTTGTCTGTCTGTTATGGAATTTACAGAAAATTCTAACATGGTATCAGAGCAGGTCTAGGCACTCAGTGAGTCAAAAACAGAGTTTGTTTTTCACTGTAGGAGCTGTAAGAAGCTTATTGAGCAAATTTTTTCTAGCAGAGAAAGTTTTTTGTTTGTTTTTAATTTACAGTCAGTATCTTTTCTTTACCTATATAGAGTTAACATGGCAGATGCTGGAATAGGTTTGGAAAATTCCCAACTGCTAAAGTTTAATGGGAAAAATCACAGTTATTGGTCCATAATAATGAAAGCATTGTTTGCTTCTCAAGGAATATGGGAGCTGGTTGAAACTGGCTATGCTGAACCTGCAGATGCAACATCATTGGCTGCTTTGACAGTAGCAGAAAGAGACTAGTTGAAGAGTGACAGGAAGAAGGATGCCAAAGCCCTCTTTTTCCTCTTCCAATTAGTACATGAAAGTGTTTTTCCACGGATTGCAACAGCAACAAAATCCAAAGAGGCATGGGATATTCTCAAAACTGCTTATCAAGGCATTGTGAAGGTGAAGACTACAAAGTTGCAGATGTTGAGGAGAGACTTTGAAACACTCGGCATGAAGGAATTTGATACAATAGATTCATTCTTCACTCAGGTTATTGGCTTAATAACCCAGATAAGATCTCATGGTGAAATTCTTGAAGAAAGAAGGATCGTAGAGAAGATCTTGAGATGTTTACCCTCAAGGTTTGAAGCTGTTGTGGTAGCAATAGAAGAAACAACATATCTCTCACAGTTCATGGTAGATGAACTGAGTGCTTCTCTTATGTCTCATGAACACAGACTGAGTAGCGGAATAGATTCTTCTTTTGAGCAAGCATTCAAGACTCAGATGCCTTTCAGCCAAAGAAAAGGTCGAGGCAGAGTAAATAATAGAGGTCGTGGAAGAAGCCAAAATAGAGGCAGATATTATCCTGCAAGCACAAGCAGAAGGAGCTGCAATCAGAACCAAGATGAAGGTTCAAGCAAACAGCAAGATCATGGACAAATGTATGACAAATACCAAGTCCAGTGTCATTATTGTAAGAAATATGGGCACTACACCAATGAATGTAGGAAAAAACAAAATGACATGAATAGTAGGCAGAATGCTAATTTTGCAAATGAAGAAAATAAGAATCCAAAGAATGTGTTGTTAACATGTAACATTGCACAAG
>APFE030505958.1:49629-66736 GCA_000404065.3 Pinus taeda
GCATAATGACTAACCAAATTCACTCTATTAACATAAAAATAATCAAAAGCATGCAATAAACAAATGAGAATGGTGGACTAAGCCAAATTAGGAAGTTGAATAAGCCCAAATAATTGTACATTTTTGGGGCTCATCAGAGTGCTTCTCTTATGTCTCATGAACACAGACTGAGTAGAGGAACAGATTCCTCTTTTGAGCAAGCATTCAAGACTTAGATGTCTTTCAGCCAAAGAAAAGGTCGAGGCAGAGTAAATAACAGAGGTCGTGGAAGAAGCCAAAATAGAGGCAGATATTATCCTGCAAGCACAAGCGGAAGGAGCTGCAATCAGAACCAAGATGAAGGTTCAAGCAAACAAAAAGCTCATGGACAAAGGTATGACAAATACCAAGTCCAGTGTCATTATTGTAAGAAATATGGGCACTATGCCAATGAATGTAGGAAAAAACAAAATGACATGAATAGTAGGCAGAATGCTAATTTTGCAAATGAAGAAAATAAGAATCTAAAGAATGTGCTGTTAACATGTAACATTGCACAAGACAAACAAGAAGATTTTTGGTTCTTAGACTCATGTTGTAGTAATCACATGACTGGCAATATTGAGATGTTTGCCAATCTGGATGAAGATGTGAAATCTAAGGTAACAACAGGAATTGATAGTAAATATCTATCAAGGGTAAGGGTGGAGTCAATATGTGAGAAAGAAATGGAGAACAAATGATTGTCCCAAAGGTATACTATGTACCTGGTCTGAAATGTAATCTTTTGAGCATTGGATAGCTCATTGACAAAGGTTACAACGTGTTCCTCAAAGATGATACATGTACAATCAGAGATATACCTCCAAGTAAGAAGATCATTGCACAGGTGCAGATGACCAACAATAGAATGTCTCCTCTCAAATTCAGGGCAGATTTGGAGGAAGGAAGAACTATTGCGGCTGTAACACAAGAAGTCTTTCAGGAACAAGTGAAAGATGTGAATTGGTTGTGGCACTTGAGATTTGGACATCTCAATTTCGGAGGCCTGAATCTGTTGCACAGAAAGGGAATGGTAAACGGATTGTCGTTGATTGAAAAAATGGACAGCCTTTGTGAAGGCTACATCTTGGGCAAGCAACACAAAGAAAGCTTTCCAGCAGGAAAGAGTATAAGGGTAAAAGAACCCTTGAAAATTGTTCACTCTGATGTGTGTGGACCGATGCAAATACCATCAATTGCCGGAAATATATATGTTTTAACTTTCATTGATGATTACACTAGAAAGACATGGGTGTATATGCTGAAACAAAAGAGTGAATTGTTTGAGAAATTCCGCCACTTCAAAACTCTTGTTGAGAAGTAGTGTGGGAATTATATAAAAGTGCTCAGAACAGATAGAGGAGGAGAATACATCTCCCAAGGCTTTTTGCATTTTTGCAGAGAGAATGGCATACAAAAGCAGTTCACCGCAAGGTATACACCTCAGCAAAACGATGTTGCCGAAAGAGAGAATAGGACCATTCTTGACATGGTTAGAAGTATGCTGAAGGCAAAACACTTGCCTTATGAGTATTGGGCAGAAGCTGTCACTTGCGCAGTTCACATCTTGAATAGATGCCCAACTAAAGCTGTCATGAACAAAATACCAGAAGAAGCATGGAGTGGTCAAAAGCAAACTGTCACTCACATGAGAGTATTCGGTTGTGTATCTTATGCACATGTACTGGATCAACTAAGGAAAAATCTTGATAGTAAGGGGGAGAAGTGTGTATTTATTGGCTATTGTGATGAGTCAAAAGCATACAAACTCTATAATCCATCCACTAAGAAATTGATAGTAAGCAGAGATGTGAAGTTCATTGAAGATGAAGCTTGGGATGGAAGCCTAGAAAAAACAGTGAATGTGAAGACAATTGTGTCTCATGAAGAAGAACAGGAAGGGACAACTGCAAATAATCCTTCCTTGGTGGCTCCTCCTCCACCACAGCAAGTTCAACAAACCACACCACAAGCTGGAATTCGAATAGCCTTAAGAAGTCAAGGAAGTGCTTCTTCAAGCACACCACAAGGATCTGAAATACCCTCAAGTTCGGATGGAACTCCAAGCACACCAAGAAGACCAAGATTCAGAAATCTGAATGAGATTTATGAACAAGGAGAGGTAAGTACCAATACCGGTCTGAATTCATTATTCGCTTTGTATTGTCATGTTGATGACCCAGTTCATTTTGAAGATGTTGTAAATAAAGATAAATGGATTGAAGCAATGAATGAAGAAATTGGTGCAATTGAAAAGAGTAAAACATGGGAGTTAGTGGACCTCCCTGAAGGAAAAGATGTCATTGGAGTTAAGTGGGTCTATAAGACCAAAAGCAATGCTGAAGGCAAGATTGACAGGCACAAAGCAAGACTTGTTGTGAAAGGCTACAAGCAGCAACAAGGCAGAGACTATGATGAAACCTTTGCACCAGTAGCAAGGATGGAAACGGTCAGAACAGTGTTGTTTATTGCAGCACAACACAAATGGAAGATTTATCAGATGGATGTTAAATCTGCATTCCTGAATGGAGTATTGAAAGAAGAGGTTTATGTTGAACAACCTCCAGGTTATGAAGTTGCTGGCCAAGAGCATAAAGTTTGGAAACTGAAGAAGGCTCTTTATGGGCTGAAGCAAGCTCCAAGAGCATGGTACAGCAGAATAGATGTTTATCTGATTGAGAATGGGTTTGATAAGTGTGATGGTGAACCCACACTCTACATAAAAGAGAATGACGGTAAGATTATTATTGTTGCTTTATATGTAGATGATCTGATTTTTATGAGTAATGATGCTTCTCTCATTGCTAATTTTAAAGCCGTCATGAAAAATGAATTTAAAATGACTGACTTGGGCTTCTTAAGATATTTTCTTGGAATTGAAGTAGACCAAAGTGAAAATGGTGTTTTCATTTCTCCAGATAAATATGTAGAAGCAGTGTTGAAGAGATTTAACATGCAGAACAGCAAAGCAGCTGTGACTCCAACAGTAATGGGGCTGAAATTGACCAAAGAAGACAGCAGCAATGATTTGGATCCAAAATTGTACAAGAGCATAGTTGGCAGCCTTATGTACTTGACTGCAACTAGGCCAGACATTATGCACGCTGTGAGTTTAATCTCCAGATTTATGGAAAGACCGAAAGAGACTCATTGGCAGGCAGCCAAGAGGATTCTAAGGTATGTGAATGGAACGAAGGGGTTTGGTATTTTATATTCCTCTTCTGAAAGTTTCATGTTGACAGGTTACACGGACAGTGATTGGGCTGGAAGTGTTGATGATAGAAAAAGCACATCAGGGTATGTGTTTCATATGGGATCGGGAGCCATCTCATGGGCTTCCAAGAAGCAACCAGTTGTGTCTTTGTCAACAGCAAAGGCAGAGTATGTGGCAGCAACAGCAGCAGCATGCCAAGTAGTGTGGCTAAGAAGAGTTCTCAGAGATTTGTGTCATGAACAAAAAAAATGACACAACCATTTACTGTGACAATAGCTCAGCAATAACATTGTCTAAAAACTCTGTTTTTCATAAAAGAACAAAGCACATAGATACCAAATTTCACTTCATACGTGAATTGGTTAACAATGGTGAGATTGTTTTGTAGCACTGCAGAATAGAGAATCAGCTAACTGACATCTTGACAAAACCATTAACAAAGAAGAGTTTTGATCATTTCAGGAAATTCCTGGGTATGCAGCAGTTGAAATTAAGGGGGAATGTTGGAATTTAATTCCAACTGCAATATAAACAGCTGGACAGAAATCTGATTTTCTGTAGATATTCCAGGTTGTTCGATGCCGCAAAGTCACTCTAGATATTTTGCACATTAATATGCATTAAATTCACAGAATTGAATTCCCCTGCAACCGCCGACTTGATTTCTTGAGAAAAGCATCACCCCTTGCTGCATTCAATACACAGATAAGCGTTAGAAGATATTTTGATTATGTTATTGTTTAAACTTAGATATGTTTTTTCCTATAAATGTAATGAACATCAGTTCTGTTTTTATGTACAAGAACGATAGAGATTTTTTTTTCTGTAAATGCACATCAGTGCTGAACCTGTAATTTTCTGAGATAAAGAAAATTGGTTTGTGAAACTGAAGTGTTCCTCTTGTATCAGTTGGTTTACTGTATCAGTTGGTTTACTGTTTATGAATACAAGTTATTTTACGTTGTTGTTACACCGTTGCACGTTGTTGTTACACCGTTGCACGTTGCTGTTACACCAGTTTCAGCGTTGCTGAAACACCAAATTTCGCTATGCAAAACAGAGTATTGTTTTGTTTTCAGTTTTGTTATGAATTATAAGAAATTCCAACTACGTTGCTGCAACACCAAACTGCTTTGCTGAAACACCGTTTCCATCAAGCGATTTTCAATTTTCTGTATTAAAAACAAAGTGTTAAAACAGAACTTTTTTTTTTTCTGTCTATTATGGAATTTACACAGAATTCAAACACCCCTTTATCAACGTAAAACAAAAGGACATGCATAGCCTTTGGAGAAATGATAAGACACATAAGCAAACCTTCGGTGGTTTCCAAAACTAATGACTCTCAAGAGGAAAGCAATTTGCATATAAAAACGAATAATCAGCGAACTTTCAAGCATCTCGAACAGAGATTCAAGCATGCCGTTGGCTCAAATTTCAGCGTCTGATTTCAGTGAGTATCAATAAATGTTAGCCTCAATTTTTAGGTCGCCAGAAAGGTTTCACGACACTTTATTTTTTCAGCATATACTTCTCAGTTTTAACATACATTTGTTTTATCTCTTTATTCTAAATATTCGATTTTTTCCTATGACTGCCTAAGCTGAGAAAAACCTAAGACTGCCTATCTCTGTAAATAAATCAGACTGAATTTCCGGATGTTAAAGTTCTCGCAAATTACAACTAAATTTTAAACAGTTAGACCCTTGCGTTTGTAGAAAGTGGAATGACAGCTGGTAGGGTTCTGAATGCGTTTCAGCTCCAATATCTTCTTTCGCATTTTGGCTGCCTTCAACACAAGATAAGAGGTAGGTATCTCTATTGTCATTGTTAGTCGTAGCCCCGGAGCTAGATTTATATTATAATCGTAACGGTCCGGTTGCTTCGTTCATCTCATGTCAGCAGCTCTACTGAAAACCTAGGGTTACAATAAAAATGCAATCGCCCTCCTTAATCACTCACAGCGACCTCCCATGGAAAATCCAGCTCGTCCAAGTACACATTTTCCGTTACAAACAGTTGAACAGATTTTACCATTGATGGAACTTTTTCGTACCCCACTTCCCGAATCCCTCCTTGCAATAAGAATTTATGAAACTCCTGAGCCATTTATGATATCAGCCTTACAGGGGCTAGAAAAGCTGAAAACTGGGAAATCTGAGAGCACGCCGTTGATGATGATTACCGTCCATACTGGGTATAGCCGGAGAACTCCACATTCAGGATATTTTAACTGGAACTTCAATAAAAAAGATTTCGAGGACGAATGATGAAAGGGTTTGAGAGACATAGGCGTAGCTAGATATTTAAATTCTCACGAAACCTCCGAGACTTAGAGACCATGAACCCGGAGAACATGGATTTGAATTAATTTACCTACATTCGAAGTGTATAACTGAATTTCTCCCAGTTTTATCATACCTTTGGAGGCTTTCAAAAACTTGTCCACCACGTTTTTAAACTTACAGCACTTTTTATTTAAAATCACCTCCCAGTAACAAGGTATTAGCAAATCCAGTGTTACTAATGCTTCTTAGTACCCCTAAGAATCGGATACCTCAGCAAGCTCCAATTCCTCGTTTCATATTCCAATCTGTGGGACAGATAAATAGATAAGGGAAAAGATGCTTTAGAAAAAGCCAGCAGACGTCCCATTAACGAGAAGAAGAATCTATGGGCGTGATATGCAAGCTACAATCCAACTTATGAAAAATCATGAAATCCAAACTGCCTCCATCAAAGGCACTGCCTACGTACAACTGTATAATAATTCCCTTTCCTTGTTTAGATCTCTTAAAGTAAACTAATCTTATCTACAATTTTGGTTTTCTAAGATGACATTAGAGAGAAAGGGCCTTTAGAAATTAATCCAAACTGCCTCCATCAAACGCACTCCCTACGTACAACTATGTAATAATTCCCTTTCCTTGTTTAGATCGCTTAAAGTAAACTAATGTTATCTACAATTTTGGTTTTCTAAGATGAGATTAGAGAGAAAGGGCCTTTGGAAATTATTTTATTTTACATAAGAAGAAATCTGGAAAAAGAGAAAGGATTGAACTCATTTGGAATATGAGCAATGAAGGACTTAATCCTACCTAACAACTCTTTTGGAATGAGTAATGAATCCTACCTAACAACTCTTTTGGAATGAGTAATGAAGCACTTAATCCTACCTAACATCTCTTATACATAAAAACATAGTCCACATTTAATAGATATACTTTATTATATGCCAAAAAAAATGATAAAATCCTATTAAGGAATTGTTTGAGTAAAGGGCTCATCCAATTCCTTTGAGCCCAAAATGGGAAATGCGACAACTCATTATATTATTTTGAAGGAATGAAGAGATATAGGCCAACATATCCTCCCTTTTTGACTACTTTCTAATTTGAAGGTTATCATAAAAATTGGTGAAAGACCTCTATATTTTAATCACCATAGTTCTTCACCCTATAGAGCTTTTTGGAGAAAACCAAACCCCTAAGTTTCTTCTAATAAGATGTCATCAAGGATATGTTAATTCTCCAATCTTTTTTGATGAATATGCAGATGTTGATTAAGACATACTACCACAATTCTATCTCTTTAATATTCCTTGACCGAAACATTTAATGCTATTTTTTACAACTTTGATCTTTTGTTCTAAATGAAGACAAGGAATTCGAAGACCCATATTCTCCATCCCTAGGAGACTACACCACATACTCCCTATGATCTCATCCCTTGGGGGATGAAATGCAGGGGGAGGGGTCCATAATCTTAATGAGGATTGAGAAAGAGTTGAATCACCCTATAATTTGAAACCCTCCCATAGCAATATATCCAAAGAGAAGGAAAGTCTCTATTCATGTAGTTGCTACTGATAAGAAATATGTCTATCTTAGTAGCATTGTAACTAGGTCCAATTCTCTAACTATTAAAAGTGTACTTGCTTCGAATGATCATCAATTAGTTCATGGGAAGTCAAAAGATCTTCAAAGTTCTCATAAAGGAATCCTGAACAAGTCTCCACACTTTTCTCTCTTAGGGATGAATGGTGACATTGAAATCCCCATTGATAATGCATTTACTTCTAAACAGTGAGGTCTCATTATTGATTAAAAAATTCCAGCAATGAGACTTTTCTTAAGAGATATAGGACCTTACACATTTATACTATTAATAACACAACTTATTATTTGGAATATGTTCGACTCCTATGAAATTAATTTGAAGACTACACCTAACCATAAGTTGAAAATAACTAATATTATTTTGTATTAATGGAGAAATGGTTACACAAGTTGTAGTGTATCTCCTTAGTTTAGGATTTGTTCCTAGAGTTTAGGAGTTTGGTTGCAACTTCCTAATTTCCTTATTGTACTTAATTACGTAATTACTCATTTGATGAATAGTAGAGTGAACGGAGAGAGTTCTCTTTGTTTGAGTGCAGTCTGTAGGTGCAGTACTTACCTGTGAGCTGTAACTCCTTTTTCAATTCAATTCTGATTTTTATCTTGGTATTAGAGCAGAGAGTAGGCACAACCTTAATTTTTTTTTCTTTAGGGATGCATCCTTGTACATAGTTGTAGTGGCGGTGGAGTATACAGAAGATTCGTAGGATCAGGTGGACTGTAGTAACACCTGTAGCACAGGTCTCAGATGACTGATCATCTCTGAGCGCAAGAAAGGGTTGGCGCAATTTTGACGGGAACATTCGCACCATTTTTGAGCGTAACAAAGGGTTGGCGCGGTTTTTTAGGAACAGTCACGCCACTTCGCATGGTTTTGAGAGGGATAGTCGCGCCGACGCACCAGAAATCGCTATTGGCATGGAAAATCAAGCCTTAAGCGCGCCATTTCTGGCGCGGGTCTTTCACTGTCGAGAAGCGCCAGCCTCTTTCTCTTTGGAAGATTTGCAAATTTTTCTTTTTTTTTGCAGATCGGCCTTCCCCGGTGGTGGCGTTGCCCAGTGGTGGCACTTTGAAGCTTAAGATCTTCTCAGTGGCAGCAGATCAGATTTGCCCGGTGGTGGCGCATTGGAATTCCTGATCTGTTTGGTGGCAGCAGATCGGATTTGCCCGGTGTTGGCGCATTAGAGTTCCTGATCTGTTTGGTGGCAGCAGAACGGACTTGCCCGGTGGTGGCGCATTGGAGTTCTTGATCTATTCGGTGGCAGCAGATCAGACTTGCCCGGTGGTGGCTCATTGAAGGTACAATTTTTTTTTTCAGCAAAACAGAGGTTCAGATTTGGTATATGGTGTTTTTTTTTGTGACCTGAGAGTGTTCAATTGGATAGACTTATTCATCAGAGGATCAGAAATTTTATCAGTCCAATATGAATAACAGTATAAAATCGTACCTCCACGAGTCTGGCAAACTCGATGGATCGAATTTCACCAACTGGATATTCAAGATGCAGACTTTACTTGAAAGCGCAAATGCGTGGTCGATTGTTATAAGAAATGAGCTAAGACTAAGATCAGCTGCACAAGAGCAAGATTGGGATAAAAGGGAGACAAAAGCGAAGGTCGTATTGAAGATTTCTGTCAAGGACAATGTTATCCCACATATTAGAGACTGTAAATCGGCCACTGACATTTGGACGACACTCAAAAACCTATACCAGACGCAGAATACAAATCATGTCTTGTCACTCAAAGGCAAGTTGTTTGCATTGAAGATGGAGGAGAATGAGTCCGCTGCTAGATTCATTGCTAGAGTTAAAGATGTAAAGGACAGATTGGGAGATATCGGAGAGAAAATTTCCGATTCAGATTTGGTCATGATCACGTTCAACAGAATGACTGATGAATACTAGATGTTCATCTCAGGGCTGTCAGCAAGGGAGAAAGCCCCTGCGTTTGAAGAGCTGATAAGGATTCTGCTACAGGAAGAAGAGACGAAAAAACTTGAAATCAAAGAGCAATGACCTTGCTTTGATGGCAAAAAGGAGACAGCATAGAGGGAAGCAGCATCAGCAACCATAGCAGCAGCAGTAGAAAGTGCCAACACATTTCAGAAGAGACTGTTTAAAGGTATGTCTGCTAATAATTTTCCCATCAAGAAATGTTTTTACTGTGGAAAACCTGGTCACCAGATTAAAGATTGTTATAAGAGGCAGGCAAATGAAGGAAGAAACAAACAAAGAAAACATAAGAGTTACTTTGTTGAGGAAGAAGAATACCTTAGCCACGAACTTCGACTATCTATAGTCGATTGTGCTCTTTCAGCTTTAAAGGGAGATGAGGACGACATATGGTATGTCGACTCTGGCGCATCCTCACATATGACTGGTAAGAAGGAATGGTTTGAATTTCTTGAAGAAACTTCATGTGGGTCAAAAATCTATTTAGGAGATGACAGTGGATATGAGATCAAAGGATATGGTGACATTCCCGTAAAGTTACCTAGTGGTGACATTAGACATCTTAAAAATGTATTATATGTTCCAGGAATTAAGAAAAATTTGGTCTCTCTCTCAATGATTATTGATCAGGACATGCAAGTTCAATTCTTTAAGACTAACTGTGTCATTAAGGATAGCCAGATGGAAACAGTTGCAACAGGAGTGCGCATGGGGAACTTGTACAGACTAGTTGTGAAGAGTATGCCACAGCAAGCAATGGCTGCAGTTGGACCAACAGATGAAAATCTCTGACATTAGAGATTCGGTCATCTTAATCTGCAAGACCTCATCTTACTTCAGAGAAAAGGTATGGTTGATGGACTCCTTGTTCTCCATAATGTTAAGCTGGATTGTGATGGATGTGCATTAGGGAAAATGCATAGAGAAGAGTTCCCTTTGCATGTTAATAGAAAGGAAAGAGATATTTTAGAACTAGTGCATACAGACATCTGCGGTCCTATGCAAACTAGGTCATTAGGAGGAGCATATTACTTTCTTTTATTTACAGATGATTGCACTAGATTTTCATGGATATACTTTTTGAGTAAAAAGAGTCAAGCCTTTCAGTAGTTTAAAGAGTTTAAATTCATGGTAGAAAACTAGACAGGAAAAGGGATAAAAATTCTCCGCTCAAATCAAGGGGGAGAATACAGGTTGGGAGAGTTCATGGATTTCTGCAAGTAGCATGGGATTGTGTAACAGTTTACAGTGCCCCACACTCCACAGCAGAATGGAGTGGCAGAACGGAAGAACAGAACTCTTGTGGAGTGCGCAAGGAGCATGCTTCAGGGTAAGGGTCTATCAAATGGTCTTTGGGCAGAAGCTATTAACACTGTTGTATATTTAGAGAATAGGATTCCTACTAGATGCTTAGGCTTCAAAACCCGTTTTGAAGCATTGTTTGGATTCAAACCAGCAGTGAGTCACTTAAGAATATTTGGGTCAAAAGCTCATGCTCATATACCTAAGGCAGATAGGAAGAAGTTAGATCCCAAAGCCCTGAAATGTATATTTGTTGGATATGGCACTGAGTTAAAGGCATATAAGTTATATAATCCTATGACTCACAAGGTTTTTGCAAGCAGAGATGTTATATTTCATGAACAGGCTCAAGAAGAAAAGGATGACTCTAACAGTGATTGCCACATTCCATTGCTATTGGAAGAAAACAGTGAGGAAGATGAAAAGCAGGAGCAGAAACAAGAAGAAGAAGTAACAGATAATGTAATCAATGATGATGCAAGCCTAGAAAAGGCTCAAATAGATAGAGTTGAGGTAAGTCCCCTACCAAGGAGATCAAGTAGGAAGACTCGATTATCTTCTATATTGAAAGACTACGCATTAATGTCAAAGATTGTAAACATTGTAGAACCTGCAAATTATGAGGAAGCAGGTAAATTTGATGCATGGAGGGCTGCAATGTATGAGGAAATAGAATCAATAAATAGAAACCATACTTGAGATTTGGTTGAATTGCCTGAAGGTTTTGTGAAAAAAGGACAGGAACATCGTGTGTGTAAATTGGAAAAGGCACTTTATGGTTTAAAACAGTCACCCAGGTCGTGGTATGAGAAAATTGAATCATTTTTTGTACAACATGGCTTTCATAGGAGCTTGAATGATCCAAATCCATATACCAAGTTTAATAAACAGAGGCAAATTATTTTGATTTCTTTGTATGTAGATGATATGATCATAACATGGAATGCTAAAAATCTGATGAAAGAAATCAAATAGCAAATGTCACAAGTGTTTGAGATGAAAGATCTCAGAAACCTTCATTATTTCTTGGGATTGGAGGTATGGAAAGATTCTGGACAAACTTTTCTTACTCAAGGGAAGTATGCCAGAAGCTTGCTGGAAAGGTTCAGAATGGAGCAGTGCAGATCAGCAGCAACACCATTACAGCAGAATTTAAAGTTGAGCAGTGACGATGGTACTAAAGAGGTGGATGCCACTATGTACAGACAGCTAGTTGGTAGTTTGATATTTCTGACTACAACTATACCAGATTTGGCATATTCTCTGAGTGTGTTGAGCCAGTTCATGTCAAAACCACTCGAAAGTTACTGGGTCGCAGCGAAAAGTGTCTTGAGGTATCTTAGTGGTATTAGTAATTATGGAATTTTATACACTGACACTTCTGATGTTATTCTAGCAGGTTTTTCATATTCAAATTGGGTAAGTAACTTGGATGATCGCAGATCTATCACAGGTTACACATTCAGCATTAGATCCGGGGTCATAGCATGGGGCAGCAAAAAGCAAAGCACTGTAGCTCTATCTTCATGTGAAGCTGAGTACCAAGCATTGTGTGTAGCCACATGTGAAGCTATCTGGTTGAGAAGACTTCTCAACGATGCAGGAGAAGAGCAGAAAGAGTCAACTATTATCGAAACTGATAACCAGAGTACCATCAAGCTTGCATACAATCCAGTCTTTCATAAAAATACCAAGCATATCGATACTCAGATTCATTTTGTTTGAGAGAAACTACAGTCAAAAGAAATATGTGTTGAATATTGTAAAACTTGTGATAACATGGCTAATATTTTTACTAAGCCTCTTGGGCATGTAAAGTTTGAATTGTTTAGAGGGATGTTATGAGTTCAGGATAATCCCTTTCTCCATTAAGGAGGGGCGTTGAAAATAATTAATATTATTTTGTATTAATGGAGAAATGGTTACATAAGTTGTAGCGTATCTCCTTAGTTTAGGATTTGTTCCTAGAGTTTAGGAGTTTGGTTGCAACTTCCTGATTTTCTTAATGTACTTAATGATGTAATTACTCATTTGATGAATAGTAGAGTGAACGGAGAAAGTTCTCTGTGTTTGAGTGCAGTCTCTAGATTCAGTACTCACCTATGAGCTGTAACTCCTTCTTTTTCAATTCAAGTCTAATTTTTATCTCCTTAGAGTACACAATCCTCTGAGTGCCTCATAGAATCATATCATCAGAGCATGACTTGTTCTCCATATTGTATTACTCTTTTGGAAAGATTCATTTACGTGAGCCTTTTCTCTTGGAGGAGAATAATTAGGGTCTTTTCTTGCATTAATAAACTTTGAACTTCTAATAAGTTTTCAATGCTCCCTAACCCTTTGCAATTCCAAGGGACTATTTCATAATTTATTGGTAATTTTTTTGGTTCCCCCTTCAACTAGATTGGGACCACTCCCCTTTCTTGTCATTTGTGGCTAACCCTTAAAAGATATTTCCAAGATGGATTGTGTTTAAAGCTCCTTGTCTATTTTTATGTTGGTACAATAGATTTCCCTATTCACTTTTCTATGAACTTTCATTGGAATTTTCCTTATTAGATTCCCCTTCTTCTTCAATTAGAGTTTCATCTAAAAGAGGAATTCAAATGAGGACAACTATGGGAGTTGGTACTTCTTCAGTGTGGACTTGATCTACCTCGTTATTTTTTATTTATTTTCTCCTCCTTTTTCTAGGTTTTCTAGAACAAAAGGACTACATGCGTTGGGTCGTTCCTCGTGGCATTTAAAGGAAGAATATGCCTACCATTTTGATAGGGATTTTTTTTAACTAGAACTCTTTATTCAAACTGTAACTTGCGAGAGCCTTTCCACCAATTGTTTGCGTATTAGTCCCTCTACGTCACTTTCACTATTTCCATTATTCTCCCTCTTATTCTTGTTTTCTAGTGGTCTATGTGTGAGGGAAATATCTTTCAAAATTTCCTCATTCATGACACATTTTACATTTGAATAGAAGATCATCATAATCAACCTTTTGCAAGAAGGACCAACTATCAATGTTTAAGTGTACTAGTTCAAAGAGACATTTTTCCAAATTAACCTCTACACAAATCTATGCATAGGCTTTCATTCCTCCATGTGGCTTGGCCCAATCAATGTACTTTTCTAGGTTGATTCTAATACTTTCGAAGGTCTCATCATTCTAGCAGTGGAGAGGGAAATAGGGAAGCTTCACACACAACAAAACCATTAAAGGAATTTCATTCTCAGGGTTGAAAACTAGGGTTCCTCCTATTTAGATAAAGGGCCTTGAGTTCCGATCGAATATGGAAAATTATGATAAATAAAATGTCTATCTTCTTTCTCTCCACACAAAAAAAGGCAAAGAACTACTTACCACAAAATGAGAAAGAAATGTTCCCTTTAGCCTTGGGACACTAGTTATTTTCAGCCTAGGTAGTGAGGGCCAAAGTAAAAAAAATGAACGAGTACTCAGACACTAGCCCATAGCCCCCAATGGATTGGCATCAACATTAACTTGCATAATGTCAACTATTTTCTTCACAAATTTGCTACGCAAGGCCAAGAACGAGGATAACTATTCTCCACCAAAGCTTTGAAGGCCAAAACATCTAGAGAAGCACTGTACAAGGATAATTATTCTCCACAAAAGCTTTGAAAGCCAAAACGCCTAGAGAAGCACGGAATGAGGATAACTATTCTCCACGAAGGATTTGAAGGCCAAAACATCTAGAGAGGTATTGTAGAGATTTTGCACCCAACATTGAAACCTAGCCTACACTATCAGCTGAATAAAGTGCAATAAGACATAGTATTATAAACATTTTAATTAAATTTTTTTATTTAAACATATTAAGTCGGAAAAAGAAATATGTATTCTTTATATTTATACAAAATGTTATAAATGATTTCTCTTTATTTTAGATATTTATTTTTCTATTATTTTTTCCAACTTTGTACTATTTTAAAAGAAAAACTATTTCCAATAAAATTTAATAAACCTTTGTTTTATTAAATATTTTATGAAAATTATAATTAAACTATTTTTAAATAATAAAAATTTAATATATATTAAAAACTAAACTTATTTTGTACCAGTTTAATGTAAAAAAAATGAGGATGATACATAGTTGGGCTTATAAAGTTGATAATAGCCATTTATCAAAAACACTAGATAATGCCATATGAAAACTAATTAACAGTTAAAAATAAAAATAAATTATCTAACAATTATTATAAACAATAATGAAAATATAATTAATTTATTTTATATAACTATAATAATTTTAGATATAATCTTTTTAATAAATAAAAACTGATAACAACAAATAAGTAGTCTTTCATAAAAATGATTAAGACGATTAACATGCTTAAATAGTAATTCGTAAAATTTTAATTTAAAATGAGAATATATAACAACTCTTTTATCAACCTTATCATTTTGTTATGTTTTCTTATATCATGTCCGCGGCTGCATTTATTATATAGAATACACATTTTCTTGAGTGTTTCTTCAAACCATGAAGGGAAAAACTTTATACCCTCCTACTCAGCAAATTAATCCATAACCCTGCTGCGACATAGCAAATCATAACTGACGAAGTTTAAGGCCAGAGCTATTTGAACATCAGCAAATCGTAACTGACCATCTTTGTATGAGTGTTTCTGCAAACCATAACCTAAACCATGAAGGGAAAAACCCAACACTTAGTTGTTCACACATTTCAGGGTAAACATCTTGAGCAACTCATCTACTTCACTCTATTCACTGCACATAAATAGGATTACTCATTGTTCTAGTCGTTTAGAAAATATTAATTATCACATGTGATCACCCTCGCTCCAATGTCTTCCCCGGTCATTGTGGACTAACTGTTTTCACAATAGTACTTCTCGGATCATGCTCATGTCTTTAATACTTCTAATCTTTAATAGATTCGATTAGAGTATTTTATTCCGTATCTGCACGAAATAAAACAACTAAAACAGTACCAATATCACACCCGGTAGTCCAAAAATTATGTTTTTTTTCTTTAAAAGCTATGGAAATTCAGAGTATATTTTGGAAAAAACGGTAGAGATTTTTATAATTTTTTTTTTCTTTAAAAGCTAAGGAAATTTAGAGTATATTTTGGAAAAAACCGCAGAGATTTTTATAAATTTAAATAAAAAGTGTCGAAATTTATAATTTTAAATGTCTTTATAATTTTTGAGGATAAAGAATTTATTTCCACCATAAAAAAATGATTAGAACATTACATCTATTAAAAAAAATTGAATTTTTTACACTTTTAATCATCCAGGCAATTCTTCGCCTCCTAGACTATTCCATATCAGAAAGGGAAACGGCACATTAAAACCTAAGCTACATAACGCCATGTATATTATTTTATTCCACTCATTTCAGCTGCAAGCTCCAGGTATGGCAATTTGGGAGACCGGAAACTGGACATTTCCAATGTGTAATACCAATAGTTATTGGAAATACGCAGTAACTGCTCTGTGGTAACAATCTCAAATAGGATTTTCGTCTGTAAGAGAGCCGACCTAAGAAGAAAACGAGGGTTATCCCTGTATCACGGTAAAGCAGAGGAAGATGCATAGCCTTTGGGGAAAATAATAAGACACAGAAGCAAACATTTGGCGGTTTCCAAAACCGTAGACTCCGAACGATTTGTACTTAAAAAAACGAATAATCAGCGAACTTTCAAGTATCTGCAACAAAGATGCGAGAATTTGAGTGGCGAGGTTATTCTTAAATCCTCTCAACTACCCGTCATACACTGGACTATTTTTCCAAACATATATTAACCTAACTTTTATACAGTGGACTTATATACACACAGTTTTTAAACATTTTTGCGCCATTTGGACCCAGCGGGCAATACCTATTCCATCATGAAATTTGATACGCAGACCTCTGTAGATGCCATTTGTAATAAGCTTATTGACCAAGGAATTGTATTGATAAATTGGGTACATAATTTCAACCAAGACTATTACTGGTAAGCAATTGCATTGAAGAAATAATGCAATCGAAATGAAGCGAAGAAAGCAACTTACTCGCCATGGCTTGCAAACTCGTAAATCTTGCCGGTTTGGGAGAAGATTATAAGGGCAACTTCAGCATCACAGAGAACAGAAAGCTCAAATGCTTTTTTAAGCAAACCGCACTTGCGGTTGTAGAAACATGCTTGGCGACTAGTAGGGTTTTGAATGAGTTTCACCTCCACCTTCTTCTTTCCCATTTTGGGTGCCTTCCGCACCAGATAAGAGGTGGGTATCTCTAGTTTCAGTATTCGTCAGAGCCCGAGGGCTACATATATATTCTAGTCTTAAAGCTCCGGTTGCTTCGTTCATCGGATCTTCCGAAAACCCAGGGCTACACAGTCTTTGACAGGATCGCTGTCGTTTATCTCCCACCATGTGAAGCAGATTCGGCCATGTAAACATTAGTACACATTTTCTGTAAACGAGATAAGATGCAGGTATCTCTAATTTCAGTATTCGTCAGAGTCCCAGGGCTACATTTATATTCTAGTCTTAAAGCTCGAGTTGCTTCCTTCATAGAACTTCCGAAAACCCAGGACTACACCCTCTTTGTCCGGATCACTGTCGTTCATCTCCCACCGTGTAAAGCCAACTCGCCCAAGTACACATTTTCCTTACAAACAGTCAAGCAGATAATCCTAAACACTAACACTGTCAGTTAAAGATATGCTTTAAATGAGTTT
>APFE030505980.1:8517-19540 GCA_000404065.3 Pinus taeda
AATACCCTTTGAAGCAATTATGTTTTTGTTCGTTATGCATCCCTTTGATGTTGGTAACTGATGCATTGTTGATGGTGTCCAGGTAAGGAAAGAAGGTTATGAGTAGCCAACATTTTCACTGCTTAGTTTGCATTAATCACTTCTTCTTTAGGGTCATGTTGCAAAGGAATTCATCTTTCCCAATTTGGTTTTTGCTACTTAGTACTATGTTTGATTGCAAATGATTGTAGAAGAAATGAACATTCTCAAAATAATTTAATCCAACTTAGCACTACCAGAGGACAAACATGTCACAATAGTCAATAAATCATTTCCAATATGTTATTTGCATAAGTTAAGTTACAATGACTACTAAGAACTTCTTTCTTCTATTCTACTCTTTCCTACACTATCACCTTATGGTGTTTCCTTTGCAACATGTGATGCAATTGCTAGTTATAATTAAATATAATTAATGATGATGATGCACATCCACTATGACCAATGCAATGTATCAACCCTTAAGAAATTAAGAGATTGATTAAAACTCTTTAATAATTTATTTCTATAATAAAAAAGAGGGGAAAGAAGCACTCCAAGATATCTACAGTTTTTTTGACTTAACAAGTCAAGAAGGTTGGTAGTTTGAAAAATGTTTTTAAAATGATAATGGATGTGAGTAAGAGCTAGACAATATAAGAGAGTGTTTTTCATCTTCAACCCATAGCAAAGATGACAGATTCTTTCATCCCATGGTGTTTTGGGAATAGACCAACGACCTGTTTAACTATGGAGCTCATGAGAATTAGTTCTTATATTTTCAATGTTCATTTTCTTCTTATTACTGGTCAAGAAACAAATATAATTTTGGTTAGAAAGGGTGGATTTGATCACCTCATTATAATATCTTACATTCCTTTTTCCTTCTAGATCCTTATCATCCCATTATTTATCCTTAAATTTGGAGGTAATAATATTTTTAATATTTTCTTTCTTTTTGGAATAGGGTTTCTGCGCAGCCCGAGCTGCAACCGCGCGAGCAATCACAGTGCAGGAGACTGAGCTTCAGCCTCTTCCATGGCCCCTTTGGAAGCTCCAATAGATGGGATCGATCCTCAACAAGATTTTTCAACATTGATTAAATCGTTTCCCCCCCAGCGCCCCCGACCAGCAGTCTCGAAATTTATCAAAAAGCTAGATGTTCTTGAGGAGGTCAGCCTGCCCCCAGTTCTCCCATGCATGGCTGCCCTGTCCCTGGTAGAAAGAGGACTTATAGGTCAATTCAATGGCCTCTGGCCATCTCCAAAAACTGTTCAAAGATGGGTTGAAAGGAACTGGTCCGAGAAAATACAAGGGAAAATCTCCATTAGATTCTGTGGGAAAGGGTACTTCACCTTCCACTTTGAAACTAAAGAAAATAAGGATTTAATCTTCAGAAATGGGCCCTATTTCATGGACTCAAGGGGCCTGTATCTCAACAAATGGAGCCCCTCTCTCTCCTTATCTCTTCATTCTAATGGCTGAATCCTTCAACAGGGTGTTGGACTTCAACTGGAGGGTTGGCTTAATCACAGGAATAAAATTTGGGAATGGGGTCAAGAACATAAATCATTCACAATTTGCCGATGACACCTTGCTAATTAGAGGGGCCTCCACTACAATAGCCAAGCACTTCAAAACTCTCCTTGAGAAATACATGAGCTACTCTCGCAGAATGGTAAATAATTTGAAAAGTTGCATATATGGCTGGAACACAACAGTAGAGGTGCTCCACAATATCACCAACATCTTTGGAGTCACATGCAAGTATGATTGGACTCACTTATCTTACTTGGGCATGCCTATAAGTGCTGGACCTTTGAGAGCAGAAGTCTGGGACACGGTACTCGACAAAATGAAAAGAAAAGTACAGCAGTGGGGATCCATTTGGCTCAACCCAGCTAGTCGCCTTATTCTTCTCAAGTCGGGTATATCTTCTCTCCCCCTATATCATTTTTCTCTTCTTCAAGCTCTGGCTTCCTTCCACAACAAAATGGAAATCATCCTTTGCCAATTCCTATGGCAGGGGGGGGGAAATGATAAAAAGAAATTCAACTTGATTAATTGGAAGCAGGTGATCCAACCCCAAGACCGAGGAGGTCTTGGAATTAGATCTCCTAAATTTCTCAATTTATCCTTTGGAGGCAAAATTGTTTGGAGACTCATTACTAGACCCCAAGCATGGTGGAAAAAAGTTCTGGAAATTAAATATCTTAATTTTCCTCGACAACAACGTTTTGATCGAGATATTCCCAATAGAGAATCCTCCAAAATTTGGTGTTTATCCAAGAGATCAATTCCACTAATTCCTCAATATACTTCTAAAATCCCCAAGTGAGGTGCAAGCATCAATATTGGAGCTGACAGAATCATGGGTCAGCAGCCAATAAACAGACATGGGGGAGTCCACCCTATCATTTCTTTTTTTGAAAGAACTGGCATACAGTTCCTAGACTAGATTTCCCAATGGGATCCTCAAACACTTCTTTGGTCAAGTTGGGCCTTCCCAACCATATCCAATGGCCTTAGCTCAAGTCTTTTTGCCCTTCAATCCCATTTGCACAGTATAGCCCATGTCAAAAAGGACGATCTTGATGGGTTTCGTTGGGACCCATCCGGATCCTCTTACACCATCCAAGCTGATCACCATTACATTTGCAACATCATCTTTCCCATGCCAAGTTGGAACCACTGGAAGGTGGTTTCGAAATCCAAGGCAATTCCAAAAATTAAGTTTTTCCTCTGGACAGTCCTCAAAGGGAAAGTCCTCACAGCCGAAAATTTGCAAAAGAGGGGAATCAATGGCCCCTCTCGATGTCCTAACTACTTAGCTACTGAAGAATCAATGCATCATCTCTTTATTGAATGCCCTTTTACCATCGACTACTGGAGGAATTTATCTCATAACAATCAAATCCCATGGAACACCCAAAACACCATAGGAGAATTTTTTTACAAATGATAAAAAAGCTACCCCTGGTAGCACAGGAAAAATAAAACAATGAAGAGAGTCTGGGATATTCTTCCCCACAACATGATATGGAATATCTGGCTGGCACGAAATTAGAAGGTTTTTAAGGATAAGGATTCAACTGTTAGAAGTCTTTGTACCAAGGCAACGAGTCTTTCCCTTGAGATCATCTCAGTTAAGAATCCGAGAAGTGTAAATGTCAGTGAACTCAGCATAGAAGAACGCATTTTCATTGGACACCTGTTAGACCAAAACACCAGCAATCAAAAGGGCAAGGCTGCTAGCAACAAAAACAACAATGTTTCTCCTAACTAGAAGATCAGGCTAAAAGAGGAAGAATTTGCAGGTTGGCTTAAAAACAGCGATAGGCATTATCTCTGTTTCAATGGGGCCTCAAAGTCAAACCCCAGGGTAGTAGGGGTGGGAGGAGCTATTTTTAATGCTAATGGGGATAAAATACTCTCATACAAGTGGGGTCTTGGCCACACTTCCAATAACATAGCAGAAGCCCTAGCCCTTTACCAAGGTCTTATCCAACTTGGGAAGCTTGGTATAGACATAGTCACGATATTGGGAGACTCGGTGATAGTCGTCAGTGCAATGGTCCAGAACAAGGATCTTCCTAATGCTCTCCTTCAGCAGATTATCAGACGGTGCCAAATCTTAGGAAACACCATAAAAGACATGCGCTATTATCATGCTTTGCCATTGCTTAATAAAATTGCTGACAGTCAAGCCAACAAAGCCTGTGCCAGACCATTGGGCTCCCTTATCTGCAATGGCATGGAATCATTTCAGCATATATTGTGATGAAGTGACCTATGGGATCTGATCAACACCTCAGCTCATCCGATATGATAGTTTGGTCAAAGATTGTCCTCATTTCACCTGTGACTAAGATCCGCATAGGGATCTTATAGTTCTTTGGAATCATCACTTCCTCACCTCTTGTCAGTGGAGCGACTGTCCTTCTACCTCCTGACCATCCCTTCTCTGCGCTTCCGAATCGCTCTCCCAATTCTCCTTATCTCTTTTCGATTCTCCCCCCATGCCCTTCAATCTCCATCTTGAACTCTATCTATGCCCCTTTTCTCACCCCTATCCACATCCTTTTTGTCCCCTGCTCCGCCTTTTCAATTTCATGCCATGCCTGCTTGCCTGTGAACTCCCTGCGGCCCACCCTTCCTGTAACTTAGATGGCCTGCCTCTGTCAAGTCCGAGACCAGATAACACTCCTGCCACCCATCAGTATGCATTATGGCAAATACACTCCCCCCAATTGTGATGATTGTATGCGGACCTGCTGCTGCATTACAATAAGACTTAACCTGTCATCGCATCCGTCGATGATCGCAAGCCGAGAAGTCATAAATCGCATCCATCTCAGATCACAAGCCACATCGCATATCGCATTCGTCGCATATTGCAGCTGTCACAAAACGGAGCCGTCACAGATCACAAATCGCAAGCCACATTGCAGATCACAAGCCACATCGCAGATCGCATCCGTCGCAGAACGAAGATCACAAGCCTGAACAGTCGACAGCGAGGCAAATGAGTCATGTAAATATAGATTGAAAATGTTCTGCAAAAGTTGCTTTCTTTTGTTTCAGTTTGTAAGGGTTTATTTCAGTTTAAATTTCACGTCAAAGCCTAAAAGGCAGGAGCAAGAAGGTTTTTGTAAATGTAACTCCTACTCTCCTCGTACTTCTTGGCATCGTATTATGTACCTCAGGCGAATAGCCTTTTCCACCCTTTTTTGAAATATAATATAGCAACCAATGATGTTAATATATTATATTATTAATATATATTATATATATATATAATACTATCCTTAGTCCCTAAGTTGATCTTCTCCTTTATCACCCAATGGTCGAGCCAAGATTTGGCATCCTTATGCCATCTATGCTTGAGACAGATGTGGAGATTTTGGCTAGAGCTAGAAGAGATTTTGGGAGCCTCTTGGCTTCCATGTTGTAAAACTTCTTCTTATACATCAAATACCTAAACATAGCCATGCTTTCAATGAGGGAAAGGCTAGTTCTTATCAAGAGGATAGGATAAGGAATATTTCATTTAATCTTAAGGTTGTAGGTTATACATTTCTTTTGAATCCTCTCAATCTTCCTCCACCAGTGACTCGCTTCAATACGCATTTGGCTAACGACGACTGTTCTTAACATATGTCTCCTGCTGCAAACAACAACATTGAAAAATCATTATTGAATTCTTACATCCCCACACGTTGAAAAAGAGAAGTATTAAAAATCAAGTATTAAATTTTTCCAATTTCCAACTCGAGAAATACGAAAAGTCTGTCTTACTTGTCACGTACACACTAAGTCTGCCTTACCTGTCACGTACACACTAGAAACACTCATCTATGGGTTAGAATTTCAAAACATAATCACATATTAAATGTTATGGTTTTCATACCTCTTCGCTGGTCATTACATATTAAATTTGATAATTTTCATACCTCCTTATCCGTCTTTATAGTTTAAAAAAATTTGGTTTGTAAATTACCCCATCAAATTCCATCCCAAGTCATCTATATTCACCCTAATGATAAGTGGATGTCTGTAATGTCAAGGTCTCAAGTTGAAGTTATGCCCACTAATATAGAATACAATGCATATTAACTTAATGAGTTATTATCCAAATGATGTTTAAGCTAATGATTTAATTGTATCTTTACATTTTGTCTAACTAATCAAGTAATATTTAATAACTAGATGAAAAAAAAAAATTAGTGTATTATGCTTAATATTTCTCCACATTGCCCACGGGGCTTTGGATTGACGGTGATTGGGTACGCTGTTAAGGCACTCCTTGCGATAGGTCACTGGTTCAAATCCCCCGTTGGTACTTAGGTTAGTCTTAAAGTAGAAAAAAAATATTTCTCCACATCAACCATCATAAGATTTGTGCACATTAATAATCATAAGTATACGAGGCATAGGTTGATTGAGCAAAGCCCACATGTCTAACTAGATGTGAGAAGGGTCTATTTAAGAAGGCTTATTGTGATGACTTGCAAAATCTATAATAGAATTTCAAATCTAGGTGTCCAACTCTAAGTTAACTTTAATTTTCAGTGAACTAGACCCCAGTCACTCCCATGAAAAGGCCTCCATGAAACTGAAACCCTCTAGTCACTCCCACAAGCCTGCTTCCTAGTGACTGCAGTCTTTTTCACTCAGTTCTATGTCAGTGGTCACGAGGTCTAAGCCACTTTTTCAGGGATGGGATTCAGGCCTCTACCCAGGACTTAATGGAACTTTCTAAATCAATAAATGACGAACTGACAAAACCTCTAACATAAAAATATTAAAGGACTTGACCTAACTCGGTCTAAACATGATAGCCTATTCGTCAAACACATCATGAACATGTAATGTATAGGTCGTAATTACATATATGAACAAAGGTGTCTTATACTTATCTAAGAATTGTTAAGAAGTTCTAATTCCCTCTCATGATCATTGTCATAACATTTACTAGTCCATGCATTCATCAACCATTCATATATTCATCAAACATGTCAAGAGAAAAACAATATACATCATATAACCAACTAATAACCATCATATAAACCAACAAATAACCAACATATAAACCATGCAAACTCATCCATAATATCACCACCATAATCAATACATATGCTCATAGACCAAAATAGAAAATACCTCTTATCATCATATGAAAATACTGACCAAGTCAGGGACTTCCACGTACCACCCGACCATAGATTAGGTTGAACCAAATCTTTCTTTCAACCAATCACCCTTGTGCCATATTCCAAGCAGGAATGTGGGGTTTCATGTAATAAAACAAGAAAAACCAAACCAAGGCTTTTAGATGCCAAACCACCTCATCCCTCAACGAGTGATCCCACCTCACAGTCAAGCATCACTAACCATCACTAGATCAGTCTCTACCCAAGTTGTCCAGGGCTCTAGAGCATTTGTTCCAACCTAGCTCCAAGAATAGTAACTCAACCCACAACTGTCCTAGACCTCCAAAAACTTTTTCCAACCAAGGCTCTAGGATTAGTAACTCAACCCACCAAGGCTTTAGAGCGTTTATCCAGCCAAAGCTTTGAGGACTAGTAACTCAACCCAAGTTGTTCCAAGGGTTCCGTAGCGTTTGTCCAACCAAGGCTCCAAGAACTAATAACTTAACACACAACCATAAGGAATATGATGTAACAACCCTAGTCAAAATTCCATGTAGATAAAGTTAATAAAGGAAAAATAATAGCTAGGTCACTCAACACTTATTCCAAGCTGAATGTTGTGGAAAGCATCCTAGTGGGTGTTCATTTGGTTTCTTATAGCTAAGGAAATTGACAAAGGGATTGGCAAAGGCATAAGGCATTAATTGGCACTTATTTATTGAACTAAAGGAAATTGAGAGAAAAGGAAGGTGAAAGGTCACGGGTTGTATGTGACAAGGAAAATGATGGAAAATAATGGAAATTGAAGAAAATAGAGGCCTCATTAATAAAAAGGCATCTAAGCATCAATTCACAACCTTTTTTCAGTTCAGTTTTGGAGCTCACTCTTTATTCTCTCTCTCACACACTCTTGGACACTTGAATTTTTATTGGAGCACTTCTACATTTGATCAAGGAAAGAAAAGAAAGCAAGGGGAAGCAGAGATCAAGCAAGGAAGAGTAGGATCAAGTGGCTATAGTGGAACTACTTGCAAGTATCGAGTTACATGTATGATTTCCTTGCTAGTTTTGGCATGCGTGGTTATGCATGTGTGTTCTCATCTCTTATTGTCATTGGCATGGGTTTTTCTAGGTGTGACAGTGTTTTCAGACTTTCCTTTCCATTTTCGGATAGCCATGGTGTGATGGGTTCTCTTTTACTCAGTTAATCTGGATTTCTAGATGGTTTCAAAACTAGGTGAGGTGGTCTCTAAAATAAATCAAACAAGGCCTAGGAATATTTGGACTGGAGAATGTGGGATTGCGGTAAAGCCATATTTTTTGTACCTCAGTAGGCCTAAGAATCCTCAACCCATGAATGGTGTGATATACAGTAAAGCCTAGATGTGTGTGCCCTCGATCAAGCCTAGGAATCCTTGACCAGTGAATGGTGGAATGCACCGTAAAACTTGGAAGGTGGAGTCTTGGTTAGGCCTAGGAATCCTTGACAGTTGAATGACGAGATATACAGTAAATCCTAGAGACTAGGAGACATCCAAATTACTCATGGTGTAGGTGGAGAGATCTGGAGGTATCCATGTTTTTTTAGGGCCTAGTGATCTAGTAGGGATTGTGGTAAAGCCTGAGAAAGCTTGGATTGGTTTTGCTGTGAGTCCCAAATTCATACTTGGGATATGACATGGGGGTGATTATGAAAGAAAGATTTGTTTTAGACAATCTATGGTCGGTTGGTTCATGGAAGTCCCAGACTTGGCTGGCTTATGCATTCATTAATAAGATCTCCTTCTCCTTCGTATTTCATGTGTAAAATTACTGGTTCATATGTGATTTTCATGGTTGCTATATCCTTATTGTTTATGTTGGTTATATGCTAGTTATGAGTATGTTTCATGACTATTTTGATGTACGGCTTTTATCATGTTTTGATTTGCAAATTAATGTAAAATGAATATATGACCTAATAGATGATAATGTAGCTATTGTGACAAGGCACTAATGCTTCTTTAAAACTCTCAGATAAATATGAGACCCTTATGCTTAGATCTATTGTTATGATCTGTAGATTACATATTTGTGACATGTTTGACAAAATTCATGTCATGGCTAGTATGGGTCAAATAAAATACTTATACCAATGATTGTATTACTGGTGTTGTTCCATGGTTATTTATCATTTTTGAAGGTTTCATGAAGTTCTGGGCAGATGCTCGAGTCTTGACCCTGAAAAAGTGGCTCAGAATCCAGGGTCGTCGACCTAGAACTGCCTGAAAATGTCCCCAATTGTTGGAATGTCTTGCTATGGGAGCGACTGGAAGGCCTCAGCTGCATGCATGGCTTGTTGTGGGAGTGGTCGAGGGTCCATATCAGTGAAATGTCAATTTTCCTCAAGGGTTGGTCAAATGGAAGGGTGGGTTAGCTCCTAAAGGTTTTGTAGCATGTGTGGAAGGTCAAATTGGTTTAGTTTTGTCTGTTCCACTCCCTTAACTATACATGGGGAGTTGAATCACATGATAGTAGCTTCTCATCACATGTTTACCCGAATGGACCAGTTAGATTTGGTAAATGTGGGAGGAGGGTGTTACATAGTGTTATCAAAGCATGGTTCACTACTTGGACTCGATGGGTGGTGTGTGCTTGTCATGCATACATGTCGATTTCATATGTGTTACTTATGTTTGTGTTCTATAAGTTTGTTGTGCGTGATGTAAGTTTTAACATTGTATATAAATTATATGCATAGGAATTATAAAACATAGAAAATAAACAATGCTAGAGCATAACACATAAAATACATATACACAGAGTTTTTCCCCTGGATCCCAAAACCGGGACTACTAGCTTGATTTTTCATTATGTTCCTTTCAATGTTATAATACATATTTATACATGCCGAAGCATCCAATACCATGGACCGAAACCCATCGCGTCCAAAACAATGGACCTTCGGTGAAGTTGAGACATTCAGGCCTTTAATCAATAAAATCTATGTAAAATCATATATGGTATGCATGTCTTGGAATATCATATGTGGCATGCATGTACTCTACTTCATAGATTTATGGATTTGTGCTGTGAGCGTGAATGTAATATGTCCCTCGATGACTTTGTGCGTGATTGTAATATGTCCCTGTATAGATTTATGGATTTGTGATTTGTGCACTTGCCCAATGTTTTGTCAGTGAGCGTGAATGTAAGACTTGCGCATGATTGTAATATGTTTCTGGATGATTTTGCCAATGTGTTGGAATATCATATTTGGCCATGTGTCCATGTGCCTTATTTTGTAAAATCATACGGTAAAATTCAATAACAATTCAATTAGTTTATAATTAAGAGGTAACTATTTTGTCATGTAACATTTTAGTGGCCAAATCAAACACAAAATGGATGCTTTTATGGGTTTCCTTATGATGAGGAGGAGAGGGAATTTCAAAACTTTCCTATGGAAAACTTAATGGATTAGTAAGAGGTTATATCGAAAGTTTAATGTTTTGTTAGTGTTACTAAGATGTTATGTATCTAATTGGAAGGAAATTTAAAATAATATTATATAAATATTTTTAATTTTAATGGTTATTAAAAAGATTATATTTTTTAATTGTATGGAATT
Organism: Pinus taeda; assembly: GCA_000404065.3. Taxonomy (NCBI): domain Eukaryota; kingdom Viridiplantae; phylum Streptophyta; class Pinopsida; order Pinales; family Pinaceae; genus Pinus; species Pinus taeda. The sequence goes on from APFE030505980.1 coordinate 18,799, forward strand.
TTGTTTTTAAAATTTTATTGTTATTTTAAGATTAATAATTTATTATAAAAAATAATAAGTTTTTGTATATCTAATTATTATTGAAAAAGTATGGAGTGAGCTTTTAGAAAAAAAAGTATTTGAGAAAACTCTATTTGTACGAATACATGTTTCTCTATAGAAGATTAGTTGTTTAAATTCTCCATAAACTTTACCAATAAATTTTTGTGTGGTGGGGATCCCTTTTCCTAAAAGCAAGGGAGTCTCTCTCATGAATTTGGTAGTAGAAAAATTTAATATTTGATTATGATGATTAATATCGATTGAGGTCAAACTTGTGCACTAAGGAAATTATTTCAAGTATTAGATTTTCTTTCGGAAATCAATTTGGTTTATCAAATTAAATGTTCAATTAGAATTTTTTAGAATTTTATTTTTATGTTACAAAACGATTAAGGGTAGTGTTTCAAAATTACCATAATTTTGTTGACTTAAAAATTTAGGAGGATTGGCCATCTGACCAATCTTTTGAAAATGAGATATAACCTCTATATACTCATGAGATTTGAAGAGAATTTGTTTATGTATCTTCAATCTTTTTTTGGTGAGAATTTGTTTTTCATTTTAAACATTTTTAGTGTCACAAAAGCAATAAGCTCTTTCAAAATAATTTTGAGAAATGAGCAATACTCTATTTCACTTTAAAACTCATAAGAACTTTTTTGTTTTTGTTGACAATAAAAATCATAGAAATATAATTATT
>APFE030506001.1:5459-19923 GCA_000404065.3 Pinus taeda
TAATTTATTTATTTTTTACCTGATTTAATTTTTTTCCCTAAAATGAATTATAAATTATTAATAATGATATTATAATATTAACAATATCAAATTATTTTGACCTAGGTCCTTTAGTCAAAATTATCCGTTAAATTAGCTGTTGGGATCTCTGCTAAGACTATTTAACATGCTAGGCTGGATCTGTTTCTTCAACTTGTCCTGACGATGAACCACACTGGTTGGTTCGAAATGTGTCGACAAAGGTCTTTTGATATGTGATTTACGCCGAAATTCTTCTTACAACTATGATGAATCACAGAAGCCTCAATTCTACAATTGATTCCCTGCACGGTATACCATAATTCTTTAACATATTACCATTTTAGAATGTAAAGGAGTTATGATCCAAAGGAAAAGATAAAGAAATAAATGGAAAATGTGTATCTTTTCCATCGCTCAACACACCCCCTTGCTTACCCTTTTTCATGTCCTCATGAAAACCATGTAATTTACATGCAAGGCAGTTAGGGAATAGGTCGGAGAGGGATTTTCATGAAGTGGTCTAAAACCATGATTTACAGCTAAAACTTCAAGAATGGCTCCTGTCTGCCCCTCATGCAATTCGTATATAGCCTTACATCATGTTGCATGATACCAGATAATGGGGCTTCAAAATCTACAGCCTAGCCAAAGTGGACCTTCTCTCAATATGAGGTTACTATAGGTAACTAGGCAATCGGCAGCTAATTTAAAATTTTTATAATTGAAGGGTTCCCTGTCCTCGATATTTTGATTGGAAGTCTTCCATCAAAGTTTAGCTGATGCTATGGCAGGGTCTTTGATTGAAAGGAAGTATTCTACTCCTCTCTAGACAATTGCTTTATGGATGGGTCCCAAGATCTGGATCACACCCCCCTTTTTCATTAAGCTTTTATGCCTAGCCCATAATTGCGATGGGTTTTTCAGTTCACCTCTAACCCAGAGGTCCATCCTATTTTCTTGTCTCTGAAAACTATTATGGACCTTGAGCCACTTATCTGGTTAACAACAAACGAGATGACTGCCTGAAACTGGATATCATCCACAAAAAGACTAGGATTGTTTTCCATTTCCTCCTCCAACACAAAATTATGCAAATAAAATTCACATAGCAATCGCTGGACTTTCACTCCATAATGTTTATAGCAGTTTATGAAATCATCAATAGTTTTTAACTCTATAGGTACCCCTACTTTGACAGCCTTAATTTTTAACTGTAAATACCTTTCTAACAAAAACAAAGCGTAATTTTTGGCAGGTGCCCTACAGGCTAGAACATTAGTATATAGAGAATAGAGGATATCCATTCGGCTTATGAATGAGTTTAGCTTATTTGTTACCTTTTCAATTTTTTCCTCTGCCTTGTGAAATTTATCAAAAGCCTCACTCTCTGATGCATTGATGTTCTTAAATTGTTGCTGTAGCTTTTGGTATTTCTCCTGAGGAACAGTCTCTTCTGTGAGTTTTCCTATCGTCTATTGAGCTTGTGCCAGATCCTCTTGGAGTTTCACTATCCTAGGATCATTGTCCGTCAAAACACTTTTGGGCTAAAGATTTACCTGGATCTTCTTATTGCGACATCTGGTTCCTACAGTTTGTGTCCCTTTATCATAAATTGTCTGGTTAGTCGTGATGCTAGAGGATAGTGCTTCTGTTTGGACATCCTTATTACAGACTGCTTATTACAGACTGGTGTATCTTCTGTTTAGGCTGCTACGTGTGTAATAGTTGCATGTTGTTCCTTGCTGTCCTAAATGGATATGGACTCTGTTTGAGTCCCCGTGGCCTTTATCTTATGGGGTTTTGTTCGGGTGGATGCATCTCTTGTTCTTGGGGTTATTTTTGATATTTTCCCCATTTTTAGGGCCCTTATCTGCTATTTGAGTTGTTTTATTACATTCAGTAGCCTTTGATGTTCCTTTCGCAGCCTCTTGATTTCATTCATATTCTTCTTTTTCTTGGGAGGAACAGTTGTTTCCTCGACTAGACTTGGCTGCTTAGTTGGGTTTTGTTCTTCAGAAACTATGCCCTCGCCTTGGCTTGTTTTCATATTTTTTGTTTGGAACAATTCTTCAGTGTTCATGTCATCACAATTTCGTTCCTTAGGGGAGGTAACCCTGGCTTGATCTACCACTTCCCAAGTGGCTTTTGCTTCTTCTTCTTCCTCATCATTCATTTCCTCGGATGCACTCTTAATGTGAGTAGAGCGTTCCTGTGATTATGCTTCTTCTTCTTCCTCTTCATTAATTTCCTCATATGCACTCTCACTGTGAGCATAATGTTTCTGTGATTGTGTTGCCTCAATATTGAGGTTGAGAGAGCTCTATGGTTGAATATACTCACCCATGTTGGCCAAAATTTAGGCCAATTCATCTTCCTGCAATGGACTTTGTAGTGCACTTGCACCAAAGCACTTAGTTTCTTCCTCCAATTCTTCTTCCAATTCTTCTTCCCATTCTTTTTCCACATTTTCCACTCCTTCGAGTTGTGGCGGTTGCTCATCCTCGGAATCTAGTATTTCTAAGGGTTGGCTACTGCTATCTTGGAGATTTCCCAACATTTACTGCTTTTCCTTGATCTAAGGGATTGTCTGCGTTTCTACAGTCTCGTTGATGTGCTGGTGGTTCTTTTTCTTTTCGAGGCTAGTAAGGTCAATCCCCTGTTTACTGAAAATACCAATTCTTCCCAACTAGACTGCTACTGAGCAAGACTATGATTGACTATTAATTGAATTAAACCATGACTTACTACCATTTATGTATGACATGATTTCCTCATGCTTCGAGCGGCATCATGCAATAAATAAATTAAATATGCAGGCAAATTTACAACACATCTCTATCTTAATACTACTAATCTTTGAGATGGTGTGGTCTTACTACATCCTTTCTCCCATCGCATGTGATGTAGCTTTGCACTATTCTAGCTAATTCTACCCATGGTTCTCCTAGGGTTGCAGGTAAGACTCCTTTTCCTTTAACGATAAGGTTATGTCCTCTGTCCTAGAAGATGGCTATGGTGTCTTGAAGCCTCACTTTTTTCTTGGTCCATACTGGTCTAGCTACTGGTAGTCCAGATATCTCGACAATTACCACCTTTATTATTGTTATTCACCTTCCCCTCACCATGGAATAATCTTCCTGCAAATTCTACAGAAATTCAATTGCCATAGTTTCATGGGACTGTTGTAGCCATGTAAGGTAATTGATCCATCCTACTCTTTCCATAATTGCTCGTGTGGCATCGGAAATTATTAGCACTTGTGGTTTGCCGTGTATTTCTCTGCCTCCCATTTCATCTAAGTTTAGCACACTGTTATTTTTTTTCAAAACACAGAAATGACAATGGAATAGCACAGTTGTGCATATTGGAAAATGTCAATATCATTAAACTTTCTATTTCGGAGATCTGATGGAGTCGTAGTACCTCCAAATAAGGAATTAACACGTCTGCCAGTGTATTTTGGAGATCACCCATGCCCCCCTGAAATATTATAAGTCATCCTCGACCAGGAAATGGAGGAGCGGTGTACTGGACGACAACCATACAAAAAAAAGGGAATGGTGTATATATTCATGGCATGATTGCAAAAGTAGTGAATTACCGAAATCGAGGCTTATGATGAAAATCACAAATAGATATTGAAATGTTATGAAATTATGCGAAAAATAGGGGAGAGGACAACTGACATCAGTAAAAGTGCTTATGAAGTCATTATCCACTTAACCATTATGATTGATTTTTAAACAATATTTCGTGTGTAATAGGTTCGAAAGGATTTTGGAACATACTCTCATTTGAGATCAAGATAAAGATATAAGAAGAGGGTTTATAATGATTATTGATGTGTAGAAATATGACTTCAATACCATCAGCAGAGCTCTGTTGCCCACAAGTGTTCATAACCTTGACAAAGTTTCTTTTTTCACCCTTGGAACCATAATCCTTTATGTATTCCAAGGAAAGTGCTTTTTGAGAGAATGGACGCCATTGAGTTGGCTTGGTAACCAGATGAGTCTCAATGCCATTCACCAGGAAGGAATGAAAGGTGGGTAGGCTGACTTGTGATGAAACCTCTTGTTCCAATGGCTTTTATTGTTCTTATGTGCCTCTTGGATCATTTCCCTGGTGTGGTGGCCATAATGGGAATGCCATTTCATTGCTTCCTTATGAACATGGTAGGCTGGCTCTTGATGAGACCCCTAATCCTCCATCTACCAAATCATAGAATTGTTAGTGATTAGATTGATATTTTTTTTTCTTTTCTTTTTCTTTTATATAGCACTTCCTATTTATATATAGAGGATGGCTCATCACTCCTTAAGAGTAGGGATGGTGGAAGAAGTCTAAAAATCTCAATAGAGAAAATTATACCCTTATTCTTATTCAATAATAATAATCAAAGAGAGTTATGAGGGGTAGGGAAGAACCAACATGATAAAAATAATCAATCACTTAGTTTGAGTGGAAATAAAAACAGCGAAGTGATATAAATAGTTATATCCTTTCCCCCCTTTTTCTTATCAATACCAAGGAGTTTCTCTAAGGATAACGATTTTTCTCTTTGTTTGTTGATTTTAGTATCCTATGGTTTTGCGTTCTTACATGAATTTAAATTTATGCCATGAAGGGATCGTGACAAATGAACCATTATTCATAAGAAATTATCAGAATGATGTTCATACAAAAATGCACTCAAAAAGTGTTATTCCTTAGATGGAACAGTTGTTGTTCCTTAAGAGGAACAACAAAATTGCAATCTAGTGGAGGTGTTGTTCCTTTAAGAGGAACAACAAAAATGCAATCTAGCGGAAATGTTGTTCCTTTGAAAAGGAACAGCAAAAAATGCGAAAGTGTTGTTCCTTTGAAAAGGAACAACAAAAATGCGAAAGTGTCATTCCTTTGAAAAGGAACAACAAAAATGTGAAAATGTTGATCCTTTGAAAATGAACAACAAAAATGTGAAAATGTTGTTCTTTTGAAAAGGAACAACAAAAATGCCAAAGTGTCATTCCTTCGAAAAGGAACAACAAAAATGTGAAAATGTTGATCCTTTGAAAATGAACAACAAAAATGTGAAAATGTTGTTCTTTTGAAAAGGAACAACAAAAATGCCAAAGTGTCATTCCTTCGAAAAGGAACAACAAAAATGTGAAAATGTCATTCCTTCGAAAAGGAACAGCAAAAATGCGAAAATGTTGTTCATTTGAAAAGGAACGGCAAAAATGCGAAAATGCCGTTCCTTTGAAAAGGAATAGAAAAAATTCGAAAATGTTGTTCCTTTGAAAAGGAATAGCAAAAATGCGAAAGTGTCGTTCCTTTGAAAAGGAACAACAAAAATGCGAAAATGCCATTCCTTTGAAAGGGAACAACAAAAATGTGAATGTGTTGTTCCTTTGAAAAGGAATAGCAAAAATGCGAAAGTGTCATTCCTTTGAAAAGGAACAGCAAAAATGTGAAAATGTCGTTCCTTTGAAAAGGAACAGCAAAAATGCGAAAATGTTGTTCCTTTGAAAAGGAACAGCAAAAATGCAAAAGTGTTGTTCCTTTGAAAAGGAACAACAAAAATGCAGAAATGTTGTTTCTTTAGAAAGGAACAGCAGGAAAAAAAAGTCTGTACAGAAAGTAGTTTATACAAGCAGGAAAGAAAAACTTATATACAAAATTTGGAAGCAAAAGAGTTATTCAGTGAACTAATGCCGAGGAAGGATTATTTTCCTCAGCAAGAATCTGCATATCAGAATCTTCCGGTAGCTGCTGGTAAAAGGATTCCCGAGTGAGTGGCTTATGGTATAGTTGCACTCGGTGACCGTTTGCTTTAAACGAATGTCCAGATCCGTCAATAGTAGTCAAATTAATGGTGCCATTGTCATGCACTTTTTGTATTTCATACGGTCCAAGCCATGGAGTCTGGAGTTTTCCTAGAAAATCTTGAAACCTAGAATCATATAGGAGTGCCTAGTCTCCTTCGTGGAAGATTTTCTTTTTTTATAAGGGCATCGTGCCATTTTTCTCTCTGTTGTTGAATTAATGTAGTGCGTTGAAGAGTCGAGAGCTTGATTTCATCTAGCTCGTTAATTTAATATAATATGTTAGTCTGCGCCTCATCTAAATTCGAACCCACCTCCTGTGCTATTCTTAATGTTTGTATCTCAAATTCTATCGGAAAGATGGGTTCTTTCCCATACTAGCTGATATGGTGAATGGCCAGTGGTATTTCTCCACATTGTTTGGTATGCCCATAAGTCTTCCGGCAATCATGAAGCCCATTCATGTCTGTGTGATGCAACCGTTTTTGTAAGTATTGCCTCTATCACCTTATTCATGCTCTCTACTTGGCCATTTGCCTGCAAGTGGTAAGGGGTTGTAATTTTGTGCCGAATGTGGTAATTTTTTAATATTGAAGCAATTTTATTACCTACAAATTACGGCCCTCCATTTGTAATTATGTCCCTCAGGAGGCCATATCGCACAAATATTTGAAACAGGAATTGAATCATAGAGTCCTCTGTAGCTCTCGGTAGTGCCTCTGCTTCAACCCATTTGGTAACATATTCTATTGCTACCAATATGTATGTTTTATGATTTGATGATGGGTTAATCGGACCAATAAAATCAAGTGCCCAATGCTCGAATGGCTCAATTACTAACTGTGGCTGCAAAAGCATTTCACCAGAATGCCTACGGCATCCTACCCTTTGGCAACTATCACAGGTCTTTACAAACTTCTTAGCATCTTTAAAGATTGTAGCCCAGTAATATCCTGTTTGTAAAACCTTGTGACCAGTTTTGCATTCTGCGAAATGTCCACCATATGGTCCGTCATGACAAGCTTTCAGAATGTCAAATATTTCATCTTCACAGACACATCTTCTGATATGCATATCTACCATTGTATGAAATAGGTAGCCCCCAATCAATGAGAATCAGGTGTTGCGCTATACTATCTGTTTTCGTTCATTGGGGGTTAGATGCTTGGATAATTTACCTAATGCTAAATAATTTGCAACATCAGCATACCATGGTGCTCTGACAGTAACAACAAACAAATGTTCATCTAGGAATTGATCTTCGATTGTTGCTGCTTCTGCTGGTTTCGGTATTTATGAGAGAAAATCAGCTACAGGATTCTCTTTTCCAAGCCGATATTTTATTATGATGTCAAATTCCTGCAATAAAAGCAACCATCTTGATACTCTACCATTTGAAACAGGTTTATTTGCTAAATATATTATGGCAAAGTGATCTGTATATAAGACAATAGGATATCCAGTGATATAATGCCTAAATTTATTTACAGCATGTATTATAGCTAAAAACTCTTTTTCAGTTACAGTATAGTTTAGTTCAGCAGGAGATAGATTTTTGCTAATATAATAAATTGCATATGGCTTTTTATCTTCTTCCTACCCAAGGACTGCTCCAATAGCTATGTCTAAAGCATCAAATGAAATTTGGAATGGTAAATCCCAATTTGGGCCCCTTAGCACTTGGGCTGTTGATACAAGCTTCTTTAGATCCTCAAAAGCACGGTCGCACTTATCTGTCCAAATAAAATCAACATTGATTGTTAGTGCGTATAAAGGTGCAGCAATCTGAGAAAAATGTTCTATGAATCTTCTATAATAACCAGAGAATCCCAGAAAATGTGTACCTCTGTTTGTGTAGTAGGTGTAGGTATTAACAAGATTATCTAAATTTTAGCTGAGTCTACTTGTATCCCAACTGTTGAGATATAATGACCCATGATGAGTCCCTTGGTCATCATCATATGACACTTTTCATAGCTCAAGCAAAGCTTGGTGGCAATACATCTTTCCAGCACCTTTTCCAATCTGTCTAGTGCTGGTCAAAATCACCTCCATATGGTGTGAAATCATCCATATATACTTCAAGCCCTTCATTTATTAAGTCTGAAAAGATGCTTAAGATGGCCCTCTGAAATGTGGCAAGGGCATTGCATAGGCCAAAGGGTAAGACTCTATAAGCAAATGTTCCCCATGGACAGGTAAAAGTAGTTTTATCTTGGTCTTCAGGGGCAATCTGAATTTGATTGTATCCACTGAAGCCATCTAGGAAAGAAAATAATTTCTTTTTTGATAATGAATCTAATACGTGATCAATGAATGGAAGGGAAAAGTGATCTTTTTGTGTTGCTTTGTTCAATTCTCTATAGTCTACACATATCCTACATTTTTCATTCTTCTTTGGCACCACTATTAGTGGAGAGACCCACTTGCTATCGGATATTGGATAAATAAAGTTTACATCTAAAAAATTTTGTAACTCAACTTTCACAATGTCTTTCAAGTGAGGATTCAATCTCCTTTGAAGTTGGCGAATGGGCCTAGCATCTTCTTCCGTATATATGTGGTGTGTGCATAGTTGGGGGTCAATTCCGTTCATGTCTGGGTAGTCCCATGCAAAGGCTTCCTTATATTTTCTCAAAAGTTGGACCAATTTTTCCTCTTGTTCAGCTGTCAGATTTTTGTTAATGTTCAGAGTTTTTCCCGGTTCAATTTCTATAGTTTTTCTATTGTAAACAGAGGTAGTCGGTGTAGATTGATCATGGGTGTCTTTGAGGGGATCTTCTTCTAGTTCGTTATCGAATGCTACTTCTATCATATGGCATTGTACATGGGATCTAGATTTGGATTGGTTAATGAAGTTGTTAATGATGTCGTCCTCCATTTGGTCTTTAAATTCAAGGGCATCTTCTATAGTTAATGATGATCTAATCTTTTCTGTGAGATATGATACAGGTTGTTTGTTAGTTTTCATTATTGTTAAGCTTGGCTGTGCTAGAGGGTATAGAGCTAAATTCTTGACATTACTCCCTCTAGTTATAGTCATACTGCCTTGTCGGCAGCCAATGTAAGCATCAACAGTTGCTAGCCAAGGTCTACCTAAGATTAAAGGGTGTCCATCTAGCCAGCTTTTGGCGTTAATAATCAGAAAGTCGGCGGGGTATTCCCAAGAGTCCACAGATACCATTACATCATGTAGTGTACCCTATGGTCTGACTATTGATCAGTTAGCTAGTTCCAGTAGGGTTGTAGTTTGATCTAATGATGTAATGCCAAGTTTTTGACATGTGGTGGTTGTCAAAATATTAATTGCAACCCCCAAATCAACTAAAGCATTTGGAAAGGAGTGTCCATTGATTTGCACCGTAACTATAGGATTCCCTGGGTCATCATATTTTATGGGTGCCTCTCTTCTTGATAGTAAGTCAGATAGGGTGCCAACTACTTGGACGGTTGGGTTAGTTGTTATTCTCCTCCCTGGTTTTTTTATACATAATTCTTTGATGGTTTTTGCATAGATCAGGAAATCTTGGATAGCCTGGAGGAGTGGGATCTTTATACACAAATTTATTAGTTCTCCCAGAAGGTTAAAGTCAATAGTTCTATTGGGCACGATATGATTAGCCTTTCTGGGAATGGAGGAGAAGAGGTGGTTTCTTGATCATGAGTTTGTTGTCTAACTAATTCCTCTTCTTGTATTGCTTGTTTTGAAGGAAATGAATTTTAAACTTGAGCATTTTTATCTCCCTCAGTTTCTATTATGCGCCCAGACCTTAATTGAAGGTCGTTGCACTCCCTTAACTTGGTTTCTAGTTTTAGAGCTTTGATTATTTGAAAAGATTTAATTGTTCTATTATTAGGGTTCAGGTTGGGTTGGGCTGGGAGTTACGGTCTTAATTTGGTCTGAGGATTTTGTTGCAATGTATATGGTGCTGGTAGTGTAGGTTGAGGGAGAGGAATCATTCCAACTGGCTGATTCATACGTATTTGCCAATTTGACTGCCAGGGTTGACTTTGTGACGTGGAAGGTGACCATTGTGTCGGATATGCATTATTTTTCCAAAATGGTGGACAGTAAGGGAAGTTTGGCCAATTGGTTTGATTTGTTTGATTTGGCCATGGTGATGTAGAAAATGGTTGTTGTGACCAGATGGGGAAAGGTGGTTGATTTTGCCACATTGTATTTTAGTGCTGAGCATTATACTCAAGAGATTGAAAAGAAGAGGATGGATCAAGAGGCATACCTATTTGTCATGGTTGCCATTGATGGCGTTGATTTAGTAGGTACACTAGTTTTGTTTCTTCTTCCACTCCCTTATAGATTGCTTTCAGGCTCGAGAATGAGAGACAATTTTTTGTGGAGTGTTATTTTGTGCAGATGGCACAAACTTGGACTATATCCAGTGGGCACTCTTTATGGTTGTGCTTCTTTCTGCATCTTGGGTAGAATATTGCCAAATTTTGCTCTGCTTCTGCTTGCTTTTGTTTAGCTTGCATAATGTCAAGCTTCGTTGTTAGAGTTCCTAGAATATCGGTTTTGAAGTCTTCCAGTAGATTCTCAATTTCTATGTGGATTACACCTCCACCAGAGTTGTTGTTGTCCCTTGTAAGCATGTCACGTTCTGCTAGTTTTAGCCTCGTACTACCTGTCCAACTCCTAATATACAAGTCAATAATGTCAGCAAAATTTTATTGATAAATTTCACCTTATCCCATAATGTTTAATGTTTCCACCCATTGTTCCTTCATCCCTTTGATTAATGTAGTTTTTAACACATTTCGAGGTAAGGGTAAAGAGGCATAAGGAGATCTCTGGAGATTGTATTGAAAGTGTTCTAAATATTCCTCCAATGTTTCATTAGGTCTGGTTGTCATTGGAAATATTTCATTCTTTAATTCTCCAGACCTACAATAATCCTGATATTTCTTTAGAAAAGCCCCTTTCATCTGATCCCAATCATTTATAACGCCTCCACCCAACCCCATAAACCATCGTAGAGCTGCTCCGTTTAGTGTGGAGGGAAACAGTTTTAGTTTTTGGGGGTCTGTTGTGTAGTCATACCCTCGGAATAATACATTGAATTCAAATAGAAACGCATCTGGGTCTTCCAATGTTAAACCATGGAATGTAGGGATATGTTGTAGAGGTATGGCTTTCAAAGGTGCGTTTACTACAGTGTCCACGATGGGATATTGCAATGTGGAGGTTTGAGGTGTTTGTTGATTTTGGGCCATTTGATCAAATATATGCCAATAACCTTCTAAGATTTCTAGGAAATTATTCCTATGTTGCCTAGAAGGAGTAGGAATGGCCTTAACAACACTTCCTTGGTCTGGGATGATGAATGTTCCTTGCTGAACTATTATCTGGGGGGATTTTGGCTTTTCAGGTTCTTTAGCTTTGTTTTGGATGATCTTGACAGCACTTCCCTTATCTTGGTTGCTTAGTGTTTGAACTACTCCAAGAGGGGATCTTGGTTCTTCTATTTCCCCTGTTTCTCCCCCTCCTTCACAAATATTACTAGAGTTCCCTTCTTTTAAAGAAATTGGGCGAGAATTCTCAATTTCCTGAAAATATTGCTCAATTTCTTTTGTTTGGCTATGCACCTCAACAAAGGCTACAGATGGTGATTCTGTGGCCCGAAGGGAGCTAGTAGGTTGTCTAGAAGCAACCTTTCTAGGCCCTACTGATGGCTGAGGTTCTGCTTTCTTGATGATATCATATATAAAGGTCGATTGGCCAAGGGCCATTGGCCCCTTAGCTTTGTCAGGTTTGGGTGGTAGTTTTGCATTCTTTTCAAGCTTTTTCTGTTTAGTCATGCACACAACTCAAATACTTATTTCTACCCAAAGTAATCAACTAATCTGCAGGAAAGCGGGCGGGAGAACAGGTTTGTTACATGCTCCGTACACAGGTTCTTACCTTTCGTTTTTAATACCCGATTCTCTCCTAGCATGTACTTATCAAATGCACACTACTCTTGTTAAAACAATTGGCTACACTCTCCCCAGCAACGGTGCCAAAATGTTGAGCGATAAAAGGTGTTTTTTAACCCCTATTTATCCTACATTAATTATCAACCCAAGGAAAATTTTTTATCTCAAGAGTGTACTCAGTGTGAGGTAATCACTTGCTCAAGAGTAATGTTTTGTAGTATAGTGGTTTAAAATGCAAAATTAAATGAATGCTAGAAACAAAATCTAATTGGAACAGCAAGAAACTAAAAATTTTTGTAACTAAATCATTCACTCAAACAATCATCAGTCGAGGACTCAGTAATGATAACTCTCTCCCCTATAAACTGATGCAAATGAAAATCAATCATAGGCAAGATCTCCAATCTGAGAACTTAGATAGCGGTAGTCATTGTCCTTTACGGTTGTAGATCCTTCAATCCACACTAAAGAAAATATTTTGAAATAGCAATTCAATTGACAAAAAAGGAACAACAACTAAGTCTATTAAAAAACTGAACAAAAAAGCTTGACTTATCATAAATGAATTAAACAGCAGAGTTTATCCTAACAAAAATGAATTGAACAGCAATCTTAATCCAACATAACATCAAAGAAAATCAACTGGAAACACACGATGAATATAAGTTAAACTGAATCAGCAACCTTATTCGATCAGCATAAACATTAATCATAGGTATTAAAGGAACGTCAATCACAGCTATAATTAAATAGTAACTAAATTAAACAGCAACCACAATTATAAGTGAGCAGCAATTAGATGAACAACAATCTGAATTAGATAAGCAGTATTAGATCAGAATGAACAATAGGACATTTCAAGTTATAATTAATAATTGTGTCGCCAACGCAATCCAATTATGATTTCGATATAACAGATCAATTCCGCAAAATGTTCATAAACAAGAGATTACAGAATAAAGCGAATTAAGGAAATCAAACCACACAAGACTGTAGTTGTAAAATAGTGATACAATAAGCAGGTGAATCCACCAGGGCCGGGCCCTTAGCCACCAGGGAAGCACTGTTGAGTTTACTACAGGATCAAATAATGGAACAACAATTGAGTTATATATTAATCATGTATGGCAAAGTTTACAGCTATCTGATGAGCCCCAAAAATGGATAATTATATGGGCTCATTCCGCCTCCTAATTCGACTTAATCCACCATTCTCATTATTTTATTGCATGTTTTTTATTATATTTATGCTAATAGAGTGAATTGGGTTAGTCATTATGCTAACAAGTCTAATGTGTGCTTTGTGCAGTGTTTTGGTCAATTTTCAGACAAAATCAAAGGTTTTAATGAGCACTTGGCAGCCAAATTCATGGAAGAACAAGGGAGAGGATTTTTAGAAAGGTGTCCCCTTCATTTATGGGCCCTTACCTCGAATTCTCCACCATCAGCTCGGAGTTCAAGGGCCACCAAATCTATTATCACAAGGGTAGCCAAGCAAGTCAAGTAGGACTGTTGTTAACTGCAAGTTTTCGGCAGTTGAGTCCCTAAAGTTTAGTAGGACTGTGGGGTCCTCAATTTGTATAAATAAGAGGGCTTAGGGCCTCAATTCAGTTATTCACTTTGTAGGTAGAAGTTAGCTAGTTTGTAGTTCGATTTTAGTCATTTTTTAGGCAGTATTTTAGCTCTGTATTTCAACACATTTTCAAGTTTTCCTTGTGGACAGTTTTTGGAATGTAACTATTCTTTTGATCAATAAAGATGAATCCAACTTTGCACTAGCTCTAATCTCTCTTAGGAGGTTGTAGCTCTTGGGGTTGGGCCCATCTCAAGTGCCCAATACCTCCTTTGTTTACTTTCATGTGTCTTTGTTGCATTCTTAGAATAAAATCTGTTATTTAGATTAAAATCTTGTTTTGTTATTTAGGTTGTTTTTGATGATTAAAAAGGTTTTTCATATTCAAATTCATTTAATAGGTTAATAACAGAGAAGATCTTCAAAAAGAGGCTCAAGCACCTCTGATCTCACCTCTCTCAGTGGGATCGTGAGCTGGGACAAAGGTGACATTGCTGCCAACAAAAACTGTAGAAATTTTGAATAATTTAACACATATTCAACAGAGATTATCCTGATCATGTACTATTGCGGAAAACATACACAATACATAAGCTCCTCTACGTTGATCATCAATATAGCAGCATCAATAACAATAAAACATCAAGAGCATTCACACATTAACACAGTATGTATCCCGGGGAAAGCATCTCGCAAAAAACCCCAACTATCTGTATATTAATGATTGAGTCATGTAACATTACACAGCATAATACTTCTCACAAGTATCTCCACCTCTGTTACACACAATACGGCTCAGATCTGATCTCCAAATCTCTTCCACTGCTTGCCTGCCTCCACTGCTCAATACCTGCTCAAGAACTGATGAGAATGGCTCACCAAACTCGTTTTTCACCTGCAAAATAATCACTCACTCTTTGTGGACATGAGCATAAGCTAAAATGTGGGCAAATATGTGGGCAAACTCATTGGCATACTCAATCCCTTGATTTTGCAAGATCTGGTGCACAACTATAGTCACAATTGATAGCAATCTGATTCTCTACCACCTGTCCCTGTTGAACTTAACATGCACTGACATGCAACTGAGTTAACTGATGTATTCATTAGTTGTATTATGAGTTAATAA
>APFE030506003.1:0-11977 GCA_000404065.3 Pinus taeda
GAACCTGGTGAAACAAGGAATTAATGATCCTTCAAGATGTGACTATTGTTTTGTAAACAATGAAACCTCTTTTCCTGCGTTCTTTGGTTACAGAAATGAGTCTCCCCTCCTCTATTACAGTATCTTCTAAAGAAAAATTGTTCAGTAACTGGTTTCTTTTATTGCTTGAAGGATTCAAAAACAAGCCAATTATAAAGGTAATTTGGAATATTTCTCTCTTGGAAGATACTGCTGATCAAAACGACAAGATATTCAATGAAAAATAGGTATATTCCAAATACGTCTAAAGAATAAATGCCAACTTGATTAGAAAAATTCAAAAATTAGGCAGAGTGAATTAAAGCAACAAGAAAAAGGTTGGAAGAATACTTATGATTTGGCAAATTGGGAAGAGAAAGGGAGGCAAACGAGCACCCAAAAAAGTACATGAATGTAATCCCATTTAAGTAACCTCCTGCAAATGTGATTATATTAATGATTGGATGCAAAGATTTTAACAAATGCTCTTTGATGAACATCTGAGGGAGAGCCAAGCCATTCGTTCAAGGCATGGATAATCTTAACACCAAAAGGAAGAGTCTTTGAAAATTTAACTTGGGACATTTGAGTACCAACCAACAACTACGTAGAATCCTTGGCATCACTCAAAAGGAATACTTATATTGAAACTTACAAAAGAACACCTAAAAAGATCTAACAGTACTTAGAGACTGACAAGTAGTAGTAGCTCCATAAATGGGAATTTCAAGTTCTTTGAATGTCGAGATAGAAAGAAACATAAACAAATTTAGAGAGTCCCTAAGGAAATTCCATGTTTGGGAGGGAAATCACATTGTGTTGGAAAAAAATATAAACATGTCCGAATTTTCCATGAAAATGAAACACAAAAAAAACAAGGAAAGGTTAATGTTATCAGGACTAAGATCTTAGTATGGAATAAAGGAGGAGCTGTGGTATCTTTGCTTCAACATATAACATTATGACTCAACTAGCAGGTTATATTGGGAACGCTTTCCTTCTCTCCGTGCTTCCTCTGTTCTCAACTCTCTGTGAAGGATTGGCTTCCAGCATTAATTCCTTGCAAGTGAGACCAACAACTATTGAAGTTCTCACTCCCTACAAAGCAACTTCACAAGACCAAATCCCAGCTTCAAAAGGTTCTCAACTTCAAGAGACCAAATCCCAGCTTCAGAAGGCTCTCAACTTCAAGAGACCAAATCGTAGCTTCAAGATGCCTCTGTACAGAGATTAGGCAATAGATAAGTTCCATCGAATAACTGTGTTTTCTTATCCCAATATGCTGGAATCTACGGCCAGCCTTCAAGGAAGTACCTCCCATCATAGTGGAGTGAAGGCTTTGATTCAAGCACTTCTTACTCTACTCCAAATGACACTCCTCTGGAGGATACCCTGTTGGGGGTTCCTGTAAGGCAAACAAAGATATACTTCGACATATTAACAAGTGGCGAATAGTTTTGTCAATCACGGCAAAGCAGTATTGAGAAATTAAAAACTATAAGGATGATTGTCTCAGTAAGTCAGTTTCAATGCAACTTTTTATGTAGCTAAGTGTCATGCTAAGTATGTATTGCCTCTAAACAAGACTTCACATTATGTAAACTATCTTTCGTAATATAAACATAAATTGTTCTTGTTTAAAAAATAAAACAATGAATTCGTGTTCTTTTATATCCCAGAACACCATACATGTTTGACCTAGATTTGCTAGCATAATTTTGGGTATACCTTTCATACTTTTTTCCAAATATGAATCAATAAACCTATGGTGTTGTTCAAGCTCAACATAAAAACAATATCAAATTCCATTAAACATAACATCAAGATGGGCAGAAAGGGAATATTGTGAACGCGCGTGCATCTTGGGGTATAACTTATATGTGCTTCAAAACCAACGGAACACCCCTGTTCCAACTGCAGGAGGCATGAATCCACCTAATTTGGCCTTACACTAAACCGTTCGTCATTTTGTTAGAAATCAAGCAAGAAGTAACAGACTTTACTGGAAATTGACAGTATATAACAGAAATGAAGAAGACATCCATGGCCATATCCCTTCTTATATCTCTTGGTCATTAGTGAATATATTTCAAAGCTCGTTGCTTCTTGCTTTCCGGATCTTTGGTCTGTGTAGGAGGATGTTCGTTACACTCACAGCCCTGAAATTGCAAGCGGTACAACGGATCCTATCATTCACAAAATAGAGAATAATGACGTCCAGAAAAGCATAACACAAGCAGAGGTCACCGAGGGAGTTTATTGGACAAACCCAAGAGAATTACAGTGCAAGCAGAGATGAGAACCGAGTAAAAATTAACGGTGCAAACAGAGATTAGTAAAATTTATTTTCTCCACTAGCTAAACAAGAGAAAATGATGGAAGAAATATTTATGGATAATCCTTAATTCTGTCCCCATAGTCTGCACAGAAGCAATGAAAAAGATATTGGTGGGCGAGTCGTATCTATTCACACTAGCGATCCTCCAGAGAACAGGAAGGTGATCAAATTGTGATTTCCACAAGGCCTTTCAAGAATGGACAAGAGTTAACCAGAGCGAATAATTAGTGATGATGAATGAATGGAGGCATGAATCCACTTAATTTGGCCTTCCAGAACAACTGATAATCTGAACTATCTTCTCTTGTACTTCAAACTTGAAGAAAAACAAGAAATATGAAGCCAACTTACCCTGATTCAAAAGCCGACTACAGATGGGCAGGACCCACATAAAGGGGCTTAATTTCTCGCGCTCAGCCAACAAAAGTACCGACTGTTGTTGCTACTGCAGTGGCATGAGCCTTTCAACTCCAAGAAACCAATATTGGTGTACTACGATCAAAAAACCTATTTCGAAACAATTTTATACATGATGAATTCATGAAAACAGGGAGCCGGGAGCCATATACACCATGAATCCAGAATTCATGAAAACAGCGGGCTGAATCCGTGAAAAGAGGGAGCCGCCCTCCATTTGGAAAAAATTAAGCTCCGCCCTCCGTTTCAAAACAAATTTAACCTTCTAAGACCAAATCGATCTTCACAATTTCACTACCAAACCAGAAAAAACCAAACCGTAAATCAAAAATCGCGATTTTGATCTCCCAAAACCAGGAGCAAATATCAAAATGGGGCGATTTTAAGAAAATCCGATTTCGTAAATATCAAAATGGGGTGATTTTAAGAAAATCTGATTTCGGTTAGTGTATCTGCCCTGGGCGAAAATAAAAAAATAAATTAATTTTTAAATAAAATGTGGGCTAATTATATAAAAAGTTTTTATTATTTCAATTAAAAATTCGCCCCATTAAAATACAAAAAGCCTTAAATTTCGCCTTTGGGCGATTATTCGCCCCTAAAATTACCCCTGAGACCAATGTATTAACCAAAAATAAAAATCGCATCCCTTCATATATGTTCTTCTTCACAGATGTTCTTCTCTTTTATGCCAAAACTATTCTATAGATTTATCATTTTTTGCACTATTTTTATATGACAAATAGCTGTTGAGACGGAGCCTATATCTTTTGATCCCTGATAGATGTTACAAAAATGGAGTAGGTTTTTGTAGATAAGAACTTTTATAAGAAAAAATTCTCTCACATTTGTGAAAACCAGCTTCAGTTGTTCGGAATCTGCATTATCAAATCATGTATAAAATAGAAAAATTCGGAATTCTGCAAATAGGTCTCAAAGGAAACTTTGAATCTCCAAATTGGTAGGACCTAGAAGAAATTTGAAGGATATTTTTGTTCCTTGTGATGCTCTAAAAAAAAAAACCTCCTTCATATTTTTGAAAATCATCTTCATTTTCCTGGAAATTCCTTTTGAAACCAATAGCTCAAAACAGTGCAAGGAACACACAAATCCCCTTGCAGCTTCTGGCAGAAATATATATAAACTGTCTAGATAAAAGCTTGTGTGAAGCTGAGGTCATCCATGATACCGTTCCTTTTATCCTTTCATCTTCATGGCAATTTCCCTTTATAACCCAAACTACACTCTTAAAAACATGACAGTTGTAAAGAACTTTTTGGACAGCAAGTTGTTTGTCAAAAAGTTAACTTTTCAAAGGTGACCATTGACTGATACATGTAAAGGTGGAAAAGTAAATGAAAGAGAGGAGCTTGGGTAACTTGTTTAAGGAATTATATTCGAATTTGGAGAGAAAGATGACAAAATGAGGGAGTGGAAAGAAACAACCACTTCATCAACCAATGAAAATGACTCTGTTTTTCCTAAAAAAGAAGGCTACACTCCTGAGCTCTTATCTCTTGATCCTTGATAGACGTTAAAAAAATGGAGGAGGTTTTTGTATATTGGAATGTTTATAAGAAAAATATCTTTCAATTTTCAAAAATGAGTTTACAATTGCTCAGGAACCCCCTTGGAAGTTGACTACTAAAAACAGAAAAAACAAGGTTTTTGCCTCGTAGTCCGCTATGAAATTTGCTTGTTTTCGTAGCACGATACAAAACTCTGGATTCCTGTGTATGCTTTTTTTTCAACATAGATCTCAAATGGTTAAAGATATGGGTTCTAAACAGCATGTGAGACTTCTAGGATATGGAAGAAGGCTGATTTAACTTTATTTGGATATGAAAATGAGACTCTTAACCTATCACCTACCCATCATCAAGACTAAAATGTCCTTTACACCTCCTTGAAATCATGACCAAAAGAAGAGTTGACACAATGATTCTTTTGAAATTTTTCAGGTGATAACATACTCTATAGGATTGATTTAGCGGTCCCAACACCTTCGTTTATCTTTGTTTGTAGTGTATTTATGTAACACGCGACTCCCAAATTTATCTAATTTACCATAAGCACTAGGTTAAACATGTGACAAGAGGCTACTATGATGTGATTGATCTCCCCATGTAAAGTTAAGGAAGTAGAATTGACAAAACTAAACCAAACTAATATTCCAGACATGCTACAGAACCTTTCAGAACCAACCAAACCTTCAAGGTGACAAACCCTTTAGGAAACTTTAAATTTTACTGATATGGGACCTCATCCATTCCCTTGACAAGTAATGCATGTGACTAAAGCTTTCCATTCGTGCCCACATCAAGGAAAGCCAATAACTATGGAAATTTTCAACTAGTTATAAGACAATGACCCTAGATTTTGAGCCACTTTGTAATGGCTACATCTCAAGCCACTAGCTAGAACTCGGTGAAACCTTCAAGAATGATAAAAAACACCAAGACAAGGTTAATAAATCAATCATTTGAACAATGAATTTAATTTACCTCTACTAGCCATGACATGCATTTCATCAAACATGTCACAAATATGAATTCTATAGGTCATAACAACAAATCTTAGCATAGTGGTCTCATAATTATCTGAGATTCACAAAGAAGCATTGATGTCTCATTTCAATATCTACCTTATCATATATTACGCCATATTTTCATGGTTAATTCATTTACTAATAAAAACATGATGAGATCCATACATCATAATTTCCATAAAAAATATTCATAACTAGCATATAACCAACATAAATATCAAGGATACAATAACTCTAAATATCACATATGCCCTAGTACATTTACACATGACATACCAGTGAGAAAAACCTCTTATTAATGAATGGATAAGCAAACCAGGTTTAGGACTTTTACGAACCACCCAACCATAGATTGGATGGACCAAATATGTCTTTCAACCAATCAGCCCCATGCCATATTCCAAGCATGAATGTGGGCCTGATAACAAAAATAAACCAGGGATTTCTGTGGATAAAAGAAAAGAACCCTCATCAATAGAACTAGGATTTACTGCAATCCCACCTTACCATAGGCCTTAAACAAGCATAGATTCCTCTGGATGCCTCCACCTACACCATGAGGAATTTTCCTGCCTCGTAGAATTTAGGCTTTACTGTAAGTCCTGCCATACAATGGTCGAGGATTCCTAAGTCTAATCAAGACTACACCCTTTAGGATTTAGTATATATCTGGCCATTCACCAATCGAGAATTCTTATGCTTGATCAAGGGAACACACCTCTAGGATTTACCATATATATCACCATTCACTAGTCGAGGATCCATAGGCCCAACAAGGCACACAAAATATGGCTTTACTGAAATCCCACCTACACCAGTACAAGGATTCGTAGGCCTTGTCTTCTTTATTTTAGAGACCACCCCAATCAACTTTTAGTCCATCCAGCAATCTAGCTCAACCAAATATAGTAGATTCCACCACACCATCGCTATGCAAAGACGGTAAAGCAAGGCTGGAGAACAATGTCACAACTGGAAAATCGCATGCCCATGACAACAACAGAACTAGGAATACACATGCCTATCCATGCATGCCAAAACTAGCAAGAAAATCATACATGAAACTCGATACCTACAAATAATCCAGCCGTAGACGGTTGATCATGATCTTCCTTTCTTGATCTTTTCTTCCCTTTGCCTTATTTTATTTTCTTGATCTAATTCTAAAGTGCTCCGATAAAAATATAATTGTCGAAGAGTGTGAGAGAGAGAGAATAGAGAGAAAGAGCGCTCCAAAACTGAACTGACAAAAGGTACCAACCTCAAAAGCCATTCTATTAATAAGGCCTCTATTTTCTTCAATTTTCCATTGCTTTTCCTTCATGTTCTTGCTCACATGAAACATGTGATCTTTCACCTTCTGTGTATCATAATATCCATTATTTTCATAAATAAATTTTCAAAAATGCCATTTTTCCTTTGCAAATCCTTTGTCATTGCTTTTGCAAAGTTCCTTATCCATAATAACCAAATGAACAACCACACTAGGACGTCTTTCCCAACATTCAGCTTGGAATAAGTGTCCCATGATTGTGGTTATTATTTTACCTTTACTAACTTTGTTTACAAGGAATTTTCACCATGGTTGTTACAAAACACCCCCATGGGGGAACACCATCCATGGTGTTCAACGACACCTACAACCAACAAGACAGTTCAAAATTAAAACAAATTGGCCATGTTGCTTTATAACTTAGTTTGTTGCAATATTTACAATGATCAACCCATTGAGAAGCAACCAACATGATAACATAACAACATGACAACCACACCATTTATTGGAGATTTATAACACAGGTCATGGCGGTATTTATGTCCATATACATATATACATATACCAATACATCACACCCAAACATATGGAAAAATCATTCACTCAACCAATGAATAGATATGGGTATATAGCCCGCATCTGATCCTCCATATCCCATGTCCCTTGATGGGGCCCAAAGTTCTTCCACTTTACCTTAACTTACTCGATTTCTTGGTTTTTGAGCATGAGCATATTTCTCTACAAAATACATTCAGGTTCTGGCTGGAATTATCCTTTTGGCTCCACTTGCAATACATACCATTCAATCACATGATGAACATATTTAACATACTTCTTAACAAATTACACATGTAAAACATCATGTACTTTCACTGTCGGAGGCAATGAAAATCCAAAGGAAAGTGGTCCAATCCTCTTAAGAATCTTGAAAGGTCCAGAAAATCGAGGTGCCATCTTGGCATATGATCCACTCCTCAAGGAGATATTATTTAGCTTGATATGTAACTACACTTGTTCCCCAACTTGAAACTCCTTAAACAACCTATTCTAATTTGTATAAGTTTTCTGCCTATCTTGTGCTACCTTCAGATTCTTTTTGATTTCCTACATTTCATGTTCCATCTCTACCAACATGTGTAGTCCAATCAATATCATGTTCACTAAATCACTACAAATGATGGGATTGTTACAACTCTGCCGATTGAGTTCCTCAAACAGACTCATCCTTAGTGACTCTTGGCACCCATTATTATAAGAAAACTCAATCAACGAAAGGTATTCCTCTTGTTTCCTCTGTTCATGCATCACATACATCCTCAACATGCCATCTCATATCCTATTGACCTTCTCTGTTTGTTCATCTATCTGCGGATGATAAGTTGCACTGAACCCCAACACTGTACTCAAACATACAAACAATTCCTTCCAAAACTTGGAATTGAACTTGGAATCCCTTCCTGACATAATATTCCGCGGAACATCATGCGTCCTCACTACATATTTTGTGAAGACCTATGCTACATCACTAGATAAATAAGTAGACTTCACTGTAATGAAGTGTGCAACCTTTGTTAACCTACCTACCACAACCATGATAGAATCATGTTGCCTAGATGTCCTCGGAAAACTTGTGATAAAATCCATGGAATTCACCCCCCACTTGGACTATGGAATTACAATCGGCTGTAATAACCCACTAGGATGATTACACTCTGGCTTCATGTGCTGACAAGCTAAGCACCTCGAAAAAAAATTTGCCACTTCCTTCTTCAGATTCAACCAATAATAAAACTTCTTCACTATTGTCAATGTCTTATGGTCTTTTGCGTGAGCTGAATAAAATTTTGCATGAAAATATCTCGAGATACTATTCTTGATATCACTACTATCTAGCACATATATCTTGTCTCTAAATCTGATCAAACCATCTATTGTGAGATGATAGTCCACATCTTGATCACCTTTACCTTATTAAAACATTTTATTAAGCTCCATGTACCCATCATCCTGCTGACCTACCTACAAGATCTTATCCTGTAAATATGTCCCATAAGAAATTATAGTCGCTATATAATGTACCTGATCTCAAAGTCGAAGTTGTTCATCGTGGCCAACCATCTAGCTTACCTGGTGTTATATGGGATTTATGATTGCATACAAAAGTATCTCCCCTAAGTTGGTGGATAACCTAGAACAACAGAGAGACAAGGAACACAATTATTTTCCTTAAACTAAATAGATGATGGAATGAGGCCTACCTGGAGTCCTTCACACGCTTTGCTCCTTCTTTAGCTTGGAAGCTCCAATTCCAGCTCCAAATGCCAAAACAAAACCTTCACAAATAGATAACACAAGCCAAGAAAGTACGAGATTGATGTAGTATCATATATGTACTTCATTCAATAGATCAACATGTTATTGAAGTATATGAATAACAACATCACATATAGGAAAACAATGAATTATTTGCATTAATAAAAATGGAAGGAGATTACAACCATAATTAGCAGCTGATCTTGTAGAAGAGCTCCCCCGAGTTGTTGACTTGTCCTTTCCTTGTCACATTATGCACCTCTAATTTCCCTAAATGCATGAGATGATGACCACTCACTACAACAGTATAAGGGAAGAATCACTCTCCAAAATTCAACTCCCAACGACATAGAAGGATGGGAACATATAAAGAAGAAGGGTAAGTTGGTAGTTCGTATCCAATTACCAAACTAAGGTTAGAGATCCACCTTTGATGGAGGGATAGGATCAAATGATAAGTGGTGAAAAC
The DNA here is from genome assembly GCA_000404065.3 of Pinus taeda. NCBI lineage: Eukaryota > Viridiplantae > Streptophyta > Pinopsida > Pinales > Pinaceae > Pinus > Pinus taeda. Next base: position 9,377 of record APFE030506003.1, read on the forward strand.
TCCCATGTAGGGAAGGATAGGATCCAAATGTTTTATCCAATCTGTTGGGTAGCAGAGGACCCGTGTAACATTTTTGGGGCTCAAAGCCCACAATTTTGGGTAAAACTATGGTAAAGGCTCTATCAGGTGCATGGAGCATGAATTTTGATTCAAGTCAAAGGGTTGTCCGCCCAAAAATAATGTAAGAAAATAGAAAGTGAGTCGGCTTGCCCATGGTCTGTGTACCACAGAAATGTATAAGTACAACAAGGCTCTATGGTTAGAAGTCAGTTTTTGGTTTTGATCTTGAACAGAATGGGTTTATGAAGACAATAATCTCTCAGTGTCTGTAGGTCCGAGTCGAGGGTGTTGGTAGATAGATAAAGGCTCTGCAGATGTGTGCGCAGAGGCCTAATAGAGCCCACAGCTGTGTGTGTGGACCCCTGCAGCTGAGTGTGCAGGGAAGATCTAGTTGTATTGGCAGAGGATAAATAAAGATAGGAATTTTTGAATCATTGCTTTCTTTATTGTGAATCTATCTGTTTCTTATGTTCTAAATTTATGCACTGTGTTTAAGAATTATGATTGCGCGCACTAGGTTTTATTGTTAAATGTCTGATTAAAGAATGTAAGAAGAAGATAATATATGTAGTAAATTAATTAATAAGGAAACACATCTACCTGGATCTATGCAAAGCCCAATAGCAGTACAGAGTGGTGCAAGGTCACAAACGGCTCGCTACCCCTATAGTCCACACCAAGACATCCCAAGGGCGCGGAAACCTAGTTCCAGCACCCTCCCATACTACCTTGGGTGAGACTTCAATCCGCGCTCTACAGATTGTTGCCGAAAGGGCCAATAGTGCTGGATTTTTTCAGCTAAACCACTTCTAAAACCTGGGTCAGGACCTAACAAGCTAAGAAATGGTTCCATTGCAAGGACCGAGATCTACCTAAGGGATGTTTGATGTTCGAACACTGGAACCCTATGAAGAAAGAGCTTGAATATTGGTTGGATTAGAAGCTTCATGAGTTCGTGGTTCAGGAAAATAGAAATCTGTGGATATATGAGGAAAGGTGGTTGGATCGCTACATATACATAGAAATCCACGAGATATTCTTCGTTTCTTTCTTGACAAAGCTATACGAGTGGATCACGAGGCTAGCTAATAGTCAGGGAAGGTGCAGACTGGATCAACCCATCATGTGGATGCTGAATTTTGTGTGTAGGTTGTAAGCATATGAAGATAAAATCCCACGGGAAGTATATCACTACTTTGATAAAATAATAGGAGGATTTATGACCGAATTCACGATAGACACAACTGTGAGTTACAGCAAATCAGAAAGGTGATTTCTCTAAGGGCCACAGGGTAAGTACATCAAATCATTGAATTCTTGGATTAAGATGATGTTATGTGCAAAAGGGTTATGCACTTCCATTAATTTCTGGGGTAACGAGGACCAAAAGAGGCTATCGAGGAACTGAAAGATTAAAAAATAGTCCTCTGATTTCACTTTCGCAAGAAAGTGAGGAGGAGCTCGCAGGGTTCTCTCTAAGAAGCGTAGTCTAATTGATAAAGTAGAGCATTCCACTGATACCACCACTATCCATGCCATTGTTGGCATTATGGTTCTGGTATGATTTCAGATGTTGTACTTGATGGCAACACCCATGGCATGGCTCTCATTTTGATAAAAAATAAAGAAGTACGCAGGAGAATAGTTCAGGAGGTGCGTACCCGCAGGTATGCCATGCAGGGACCGCGTCAAAATACGCGGATTACCCATCCATGAGGTGCGTACCCCAGTGCACACATTCCAAGGCAGTTAAGCGCCCACACGTGGGGTTTCTCATGGTATTTAGCCAACAGTATTGGGTTATCATGGTTTTTGATCCGTGGTATTGATTATTTTATTATTATTATTGAGCCCCATGATCCTTGATTTGAGGAAGAGCTTGCCTATATAAAGCAAAGGAGATCATTTGGCTTGGGCATCTTTTGTATCTTTGAATATCTTAAGATCTGATCTATTGGGTTCTCAGTTCTTAAAAGATTGATTTATAAAGGAGAAGTTAGAAGTGAATTGGCGAAGGGTGATCTCTTGAGCATGAGTTCAGATCTGAGCATCTGAGGTTATTTCAGCCCTAGCTCAAGGTACGCAGAGGCGCTGAAGGTTCAGTGCGTGGGTACGCAGAGGCACCGAAGGTAGTGCGGGGGTACGCAGAGGCGCCGAAGGTTCTGTGCGTGGGTACGCAGAAGCGGCGAAGGCTCAGTGCGTAGGTACGCAGGGCAACAGTGGTTCAGGTGCGTGCTTTCTGTAGTAGCACGCGGCGCGATTATTCTTCTGGGTGCGTACCTGCTGTGAAAGTATGTAGCGCGGTTATTCTTTTGAGTGCGTATCTCCTGGCAAGTACGCGGCGTGATAGTGCCATTGGGTGCGTACTGTACGCAGTTCAGTGAAAGGAGCAGTGCGTGGCCATGCAGTCTAGAAGAAGGAGATCTGCGGGTATACGTAGAGAAGCAGAAGGTGAACTGCGTAGCAACGCAGGCCAGTAAAAGAAAAACCGCGTATCTGTGTTAAGATCTTCTGTTGGTTGAATTTTTCTGTTGATAAGGT
>APFE030506005.1:7411-44829 GCA_000404065.3 Pinus taeda
TGAATTTTTTTTCGACGGATGAGATTAAGAGATGTCTTGATCCTCATCGACGGTCGAGATCGTTTTGTCATGGATCACTCAAACTAGCCGTTGGGATTTTTTTCCTTTAAGTAGGGTGCTAGGGGTCATTTGAAAGAAATTGGATCTGAGTCTTGTGCTGAAGAAGCTCTCGTGTAATATTTTTTCTGGTGCTTATAAAGAAGACTTTGGGGTCAAAAGCTTGTTGGTGTTACTCTCTTAATGTGCTGTGAGCATTTTATTTCTGCATATTTAATTTTCAGCCGTTAATGACAGCTTAATGAAGAGTATTGTTGAGCATAGGTATCTTGTTCACATGCTAGGGTTTTAGTAGTATTAGGGTTTCTGATGTAATGGCAGGTATCTCCATTGTGTTTGAGATCTGGTACCGCTTTTTCTCTCTTATTTGACGGTTGAAGTGAGCTGTGCAGGAAATCCTTGAAGATCAGTGGGCGTTAGGGGAAGTTCTAGGATGAACCAGCCAACTCCCACAAGCATTTTTTGCAGGGCCCAGCTAGTTTTGATCCTGGGTTAATCGTTTAATCTGTTTTATGATTTGCATGAGAGACTTTCTGAGGCATTTTAAAGCAAATCTGAAGTTCTTAAAAATATTTTTTCTTGATGATAACTGATAAATCTGGCTTCATAGAGCTGTAATTTTTTGAAATTTTTTAGTTTTCAGGGTTTCATTTTAAATTTTGCATATACTCTCCAAAATTTTGCTTTCCATTTGCAGGACTGAAATAAAGTTCTTGTGGAAAATCAGGTTTTGTAGGGTCACTATTTTGCTGTCCAAGGGTTTCAAATATCAGTTGTTTTCAGATCTGGAGGGTTTTATTTGCAGGAAGAAAGTTCCCAAAGATTTTTTTTTTATGAACTGGGTAAAACCCTTGCTGCTTACCATATAGCCAGCTTCAAATCCAATCTGCGTTTACTTCTCTTCACTTCATCTCTCAGCTTTCAGCTCTCTCTCCACGCTGTTTATTTTTTCCACTCTCATTTTGTTGCCTGCGTCCAGCAAATCCATATCTCCCATCCGCAATATTCTCCTTAAGCTCTGCCATCAGCATTATGCCTGTACGTTTCCCCACGCATTTCATTCTTCTCCACGCTGCCATTGCTACCCCTCATCCAACCTTACAAACCTGCGTGCTGCCTTCTCATTGCTCAATCTCCTCAAACCTTGCCGCCATTACACCTGTAGCAAACAGAGAAACCGGTGCTCCTCGCATTGATTTCTTTGGAGCTCCACGCACCTGCAACTTATCTACACGCTGCTCCAGTTGCTGAAGAACTCCACGCACCTGCAAACGCACAATTGCAGATCGATTTTCAAATACCCGTGTTGCTGCATCCTTATTCACCATGGCCACCGTCCAGCTGATGGCAGCTGTGAACCTATGAGCGTTATCCGTCCTGCAAAACTGCACTGTAAGAAAACGCATTTTCTCTGTGTATACGGGCCAGCTTTTTTCTTTTTTTTTATGCTTTGAATGGTAAGCTTAGGTTTCGGTTTTTTTTTATTATTGATTTTTGTGACATGGTTAGGAATTAGCGTAGTTTCTTTTAACTGGTTTGGGCTTTATAAAAATTGAAACAAAAAACTCGATTTCCAATTTTTTTTTTTGCATTTGTCGTTTTTGGGTTTACGTATATGCAAGGTAGCCCATTTTTATTTTTTTAGATTAAGTTATAATTAAATTTTTGTTTAGTTTTATTTCGTGTAGGTTTTGTTTTATTAAATTTTAGATTCAGAATCATAAAAACGAAAAGTTTAAAAAAGGAGTCTTCCTTTATGTAGATTTTTTTTTGGGTCTTAGATTAGATTAGATCTTAACTTTGTTTCATTTTGAGTTTTAAAATTAAAATTTATAAAAATTATAAAAATAAAAAATCATAAAAAATATAAAATATAAAAGACTTAAATGTTCTTTTTATTAGGACTTTAGATTTAGATTAGATTTTAATTTCAAATTTTTGTTTTAGTTTTAGTTTAGATTAAAAAATATAACAATAAAAAATTCATAAAAAATTATAAAACTTTAAAAAAGCATATAAAAATTGTTTTTTTTTTTTTTTATAGTTTAGTTTTTGACTTAATTTAGTATCATTTAGATTTTTTAGTTTTAAAATTTTATTTTATCTGAAAATATAAAAATATATATATATCGTGGAAAATTTTTGCCAGATTCAGTCTTAGCTTGGGAATCTCATCGCGTTCTATCTGTCTTGCTGAGGCTAAAATGTTGATGTGGGTTTATTGTCTATCTTTTATGTGATTTCGCATGCTTAAATACAATATCTGGTTAATGGTTAATGTGCATGGTTATATCTTTCGAAGTTTATTTTTTTTAGATTGCCAAATCATCATTAAAAATATCATGAGTTTACTGGAGATCTCGCATTGTTATGATTGCTATAAACTGTTTACATCTTTGCAACATATAGTAAATAATCACTTAAACGTCAAACCCATAAGGCACTGGTCCATCAATTTAAACAAATCCACTTAGTGCTTTTCTCTTTCGTGTCTCCCAAACCAACTAGTTCCTAGTTGGTCGTCCTTTTCCTTTCAGGGTCTACCCCCCTTAGCCGTGGGAGACAGGCTTAAACGGAGAGATCGGGGATCAGAGTGACAGCCCCCGGTCTGAGCGTTGTCGTGTCAATCTGTGCGACAACAGGACCAACTCTTGTATCATTTGGGAAAGTTAAGCATTCCTCAAACTGAAAGAGTTAACATAATCCGAGAAGCACATACTTCTCTAATATCAGGTCATTTTGGTGTAAGTAAAACAGTCGCACAGCTACAAAGATCTATTATTGGCCAAGAATGCATGAAATAGTTTCTAGATATATTAAAGTGTGTACCATGTATGCTAGAGGCAAGCCCAACAATAGAAAACTAGGCTTATACACACCACTTCCAGTTCCTTCTCATCCTTGGGAAATTGTTTCCATGGACTTTGTTGGGGGATTGCCAAAGTCTAGAAAAGGTCATGACTATTTATATGTTATTGTGGACAGGTTCAGCAAAATGTGTATTTCAATACCTTGTAACAAGTAGATTAACGCTGAACAAACAACAAAATTGTTCTTTCAGCATGCATGGGTTCATTTTGGATTACCCACTTCTATTGTCTCTGATTGATATTCTCGATTTGTTGGGAAGTTTTGGTCAAGTCTATGGGAGTTGATGGACACCAGACTGAAGAAGAGCACAACCTTTCATCTACAAACAGATGGCCAAACAGAGGTGGTCAACAGGACAATGATCCAGTTGCTTAGGGGCTATTGTAGCAAGCATCCCAAACTTTGGGATGAACATTTGTGTTATGTGCAACATGCTTACAACTATGCTAAACATTCTTCAACACAAAGATCTCCTTTTGAGACTTGTTTTGGTTTTACACCAAGATCTCCCTTGGATTTTGTCTTTAGTAAAGACATAGCAATTGATGGACATAATGATGTGGACAAAGCAACCAAGTTCATTGAACAAATCTAAGAAATTCACCAGGCAGTGCAGGAACATCTGGAAAAGAGCCAAGCCAAGTACAAGGCAAGGCATGATAAGCATCGAATTGAGCATAGCTTCCAAGTTGGTGATCAAGTCTAGTTGTACATCAGCAAAGACAGAATGCAAAGGTGAAAGTAAGAAGCTGAAGCCAATAAGGTATGGGCCTTTCAAGATATTTGAGAAAATTGGTGAGAATGCTTTTCGCCTTGATTTACCAACTTACATGCACATCTATTCAGTAGTTAATGTAGAGAACTTGAGACTATTTGAACCTTCATTGATTGAAGATCCCAAAGAGAAAAGTCAGTTGCCTTCTATTGATGATCTGTTGCCTGAATATCTCAATGAGTTGCAAAAGATACAGTTCTGGACAGGAAGGTGAGAACTATGCGCAGAGGGGATATTGAGTACCTCAGAATTGGACTCAAAGGTTCAAGAACAAGCAATGCAGGATGGATAAAGATTGGACAAGTGAGGAAGTTGTATCCTCACTTGGTTGATGCTTAAAGAAAACCAACTTTTGGTGGTCCAAAAGCCTTTTTCAGTGGGAAGGCGTGATCCAAATGGATCCTAGAAAACCCTCTATGTCTTCAAACATTCAAAACTATCGCAAAAGAAGAACCTGTTAAAAAGTCAGATTACACTATCGAGAGGCAAAAACATGAAAAAATAGTGGAAAAGTAGAGTATCAGCGATTTAACACTACTTTGCATGAGAGCTGTCGGATATGGCCGATCAACGGTCCAGATCCGATCGGCAAATCGCAATCGGTGGTGGCATGCGAAGGATATTGGAGCACACCATATGGAACTTGCGATAGCGATCAGCGGATTCAATGAGGACCATCGATCAAGCGCGCAAATCAACGGCCCAAGTTGTATCGTAGTATTTCTATCAGCAAATACAAAGGAGCGCTTACAATAGCCTAGAGTATGTACGATATGCGATTACGACCAATCGCATCGCAATATCGTGTCGGCACATTACAATGGAGTGGGATCGATATACATATGGCTTGCGACAGCCGGACCCGACGGAGTTATAAACGATATTCTATATATTTTGAAATCCGGAAAGCGGCAATTTCTTTTGTATTTCGCATTTCCGCAAAATGAATGGATTACAAAGGAAATGTGCCCGATGCAATATTACCGACCCAATGGAACTTATAGATGCGATACTATAATATTTCAAGTCCGTCCAAAGCCATTTTTCGGGGTTTTTCAGTGTTTAATGTATTTTTTAATACAAAGGAAATCAGCGGGATTTCGGGAGGACCAAAGGCGGTAAGAGGTTTTGGTCGGGCTCAACCCAAGCCCATACATCGGCTGCCACGTGTCCAGGCTAAGGAGAGAGAAAACCACCCTTATCGGGCGGTTAACCCCCGTACGAAAGAGCTGCCGAAATGAACCACAGTCGTTGGATCTGGATCTCCCAGATCAACGGTGGAGATGATATGTTGGTATATAGGCGGACCCAATAGGAGTTATAAGGAGGATTCATAATGTTTCAAGTCCGATAAACGACAGTTTGCCGATTTTTCATAGTTTTTAGTGTATTTCTTTGTGAACATAGAGAACGTTGTTTCTAGCGTTTTCATAGGCCCGATGATCCATTCCGTTACAAGAACAGGTGGCCACCATCCCTGGAAGCGTTTAGCAATGATTGCTAGCGCTCAGAGGGGGATCTGAGCGGACAAAGGTCGGGAAGCCAGAGAGCCCGAGAAGGTGAAATGAACAGATAGTGCCGATTGGCTTTAAAGCCACAGACAGAGAGCAAACAGGAACAGGCAGTGCTGAGACGGAGCAATAGAGATAGAGAGTTCAGTGAGGAGAGTCTGTGTACTCAGAAGAGACTTGGGGGATCCAAGTAAAGCCTTATTGTTTTGTATCTGTTGTGTGAGGCTCAATTTGAGCTCACTATTGTAAAACTCTATTTTTCAAGACATAATAGAAGGGTCACCACTGAAGGCTGGACCAAGAGACATAGCCCAGGAGTGTTGGGTGAACTCCTTATTAAACTTGTTGTGTTTATGTGTGTTGTCTATTATGTTCTTTAACTGCTTCATTGTCTATGTATTTCGCGATCTTATCGATCCATTTCACAAAGTAACTTAGGCATATCCATGCACATGAGTCTGTAATACCTTAATAATTGTCTAAGATCTCAGAACTAGATCAGGAATATAGAAACCAATGATGTTCCTAGCCTGGACAAGGTGAGGAGAAAGGACCAAAAAAGAATACTCACTTCAAAAGGTTGAACTGATCCTACTAAGGTCTAGCCTTGGGGATACCTAGGCAAAATTAGGTCCTAGAGCTAGTGTTTGGGATTCCCAGAGATTCCACCATCAGAATGGCCTCAAATTTGGAGAGGGATGGGGACCCACCAATGCAATAGCCTAGGGAGGATCAAAAATTTTCCTTGGCCCAATTGCCGGGAAATTGATGCCCTAGGTGACCTAATGGGGTAGACTTGGGAAAAAGAGGAAAAGTGGTAAAGTGATGCTTGAGATGATCACCCTTTTTATGGAACTAGTGCCTAATTCACTTGGTGATATGGATTCAAGGATGTTAATGAGCAAGGACTTGGATTCTTGATCAAGGAGGCCCAGAAAGTCAACTTCATCCAATGTAGACAATAAGAAAAGAAAAGCGAATTTCAAACATTTATACTTCAAAGCAAAGGATGCAAGATTATCGAGAAAAACAATCTCTAGGACATTTCATTCATATAACATTGGCCCATACATTAATTTAGGTAAAATATGCTCAATTCCACGTTTAGATAATGTGACAACTATCCCTAATTTTAGCTGTATGCAACAATGTTGTGAAAATCGTTATCGGGATAATATCGGTGAGGAAAATAATCGGGAAAAAATCGTAAAATACAAAAATATTCATTTTTTTTCAATTTTTTTAATGTCTAAGCATCTACAACATAAAATAAATACATTGACACATAAATATCATAAAGAACTAATATATAAGATGTGTAATATCATTTCTAGTGCTACATCACACATAAAAGTAAATCATGTCATGAATAGTAAGTCTTGACTCCTGAGTCCCAACTCAGCCTCAAAATATCAATAAAAAATATAATGATGTATCTCATATCATGATTCATAATGTCATATACAATGAAATGAACCAAATAACTAAAGTCTAATACTACTAATTTCCCCTGTCCCTCTTGCGAGAAAATGCAATAGCTTTCCCTTTCCCTCTAGATGTAGATGCTGGTGGAGTTGGTAGTAGACTCTGTTCTGCTCTAGAACCTGAAAAAGTAGGAGATAGAGGAGGTAGACCATGTCCTCTACTGGTGGCAGGGGTAGCCTGGGTAGGTGGTGTCACCTCCACCTCCTGTTGCTCCTCCTCTTCCTCCTCCTCCTCCTCCCCCTCTATGCCTTCCACTACCTTCTGCTCTAACCAATCATCGGCAGACTCCATGAGGGGCCTCTCAGCCTCAACCCTCCATGCAGCAGTGGTGTCAATCTCATTCAATGAGATGGCCTCCATATCAGGTATCCTCTCAAGTTGCCTCACCCACAATCGAAGATTGTAGTAGACATAGACCATTTCATTAAGTCGCTGGGACTCCAACTTATACAAAGATCATAAAATAATAATTATAAAAAAAATATTGTTTAATGAATTCAAAAAATTAATTGGAAATTTGCAATATCTTAAGTTTTAAGTTTAACCTGTTGTGCTTCTTGTTGTGTATTTTTTCAAATACACTCCAGTTGCACTCGCATCCTGAGGAGCTACATGTTTGACTGACGATTCAAATGGAAAGCTTTTGCAGATGGGGTACTCTGGCACCATAGATTCTCCACCATGCATCTACAACAAAATTACAAATAAAATAAACATAAGAAAAAAATGAAATTTGAAATTTGAAGCAAAGTATGAAGTTATGAACTTGAAGAGACAATGAAATTTGAAACAAACTAAAAAATACCTGACATTTTAGTTGTCCTATCAGTCACAGCAATCTCAAAGCCAAATGTGCCACCTGCCATCCTGTGTATCTCCATTTCTTAGGAGATTTCTGCACATTCTGCTGGAGATCGCACCATCCTCTGAACACAAGTTAAGAATCCATCCATGATCTCAACATCAAATACGAACCCACACGGGTCAGAAAATGCAGGGTTCAGGTAGATCCCTGCAGCATGAATGGGATGATGGAGTGTGTTGTTCCATCGTTCATCAATCACTTCCCATAGGAGGAGTTGTTTCTGAAACCTCTCATCTCCCTTACCATCATAGTAAGCCCGAATGGATTCTTTGGCCCTGTCCATGGCCTCATACAAATAGCCCATTGCGGGCTTCTCACCATCAACTAATCGAAGAACCTTTACCAAAGGTTCAGTAACGGTGCACAACTCCTGCACTCCCACCCAGAAGTCTTCCTAGTATGAAACTAGTTTGCATACGGCCTCTCCCTCTGGTTTGCGGCTCACTATCAAATCACGCCACTAATTTGAAAGAAACATTCTCTTCACATCCCACATAGAATTTAAGAGGGATTGAAGAGATATGAAATTGGTGGTAAACCGTGTAATGGCGGGGCGCACCAACTCCTTGTTGTTGGTGAATTTTCTCATCAAGCTAAGCACAGATGCATGATTATATATAAATTTTGTAATGCTTTTTGTTGAGTCAACAATATCTTTAACAAAGGAAATTTTTCCTATGTCCTCCAACATCAAATCAATACAATGTGCAGCACAAGGTGTCAAAAATAAAGTAGGATGCCTCTCCATAAGCATCATGCCAACAGCGACATAATTTGTAGCATTGTCCGTTATGACTTGGACAACATGTTCTACACCCACCTCCAAAATAAACACATCCAACAAATCACATAAATTTTTTGCATCTTTGATATGTGAAGATGCATCAATAGATTTTATAAACATTGTCCCATTAGGAAAACTAACCAAGAAGTTTATAAGGGCTCTCCCCTTTTGGTCGGTCCAACCATCTGACATCATAGTGCATCTTGTTTGTGCCCATGATGCCCTAAACTCCTCCAATCTTTTGGTGCAGTCAACCTTTTCATCTTGAAGAATGTGGCCTCTAAAGTCATCATAAGAAGGGATTTTGTACCCTAGGCCAACAGTTGCAATAACATCAACAGCAGGCTGGAAAAATGGATTATTCCTTGCAATGCTGAAAGGAATATCACTCCAAAGGAGAAAGTTGCCCAACAACTTGTCAGCTTGTTCTTTATCCTTTTTTTTTAAGCATTGAAGTGATAGATGGTTGTGAACTAGGCATGGTTCCAAGAACAAAAAATGATGAGGCAGCTACAGGGTTGGTTGTAGACATTGATGCTGAAGTAGAATCAGTGCCACTTCCATATTCACCTGAGCCTAACACCCTCCCTGCTAGTTGCTTCTTCATTTCTGATTTGGCCACTCTCTCTTGCTCTAATTCTTCCAATGATCTCATGGCTATTCGTATGATTTCCGCATTTGTATTGTCGCAAGGCCCTACATCATGTCCAGGGATTTGTGCAAGGTGATACTTCAATCTCTAAACCCCCCCTAACATATGCTACCCCCACAACTTGCAAGACAAGTTCAATCTATCAAACCCTCCATCAGGTTCACCAAATTCCCACACAGGGTCCAATTTCCTTGGCATGTTTGTAACTTGGTTGAACTCTTGAGTTTTAATATAAGATGAAGTTTGAACTTTGAAGTTGAACATATGGAACAATAAGAATTGCAAACTACAAAAATTAAAAAATTAAAATTACATACATGACACAAGTTACAACACATTGAATTTTTGACAATTTAACAAACAAAAAAAACCTCAACTCAATCCAAAATGAACTCTCTCCACTCTATGCAAAAAAAATGAAAAGAAACACCATCAAATCCACTCAAAAATCTTTGATAAACAATGGGTTATAGAAACCCGAGAAAAAACAAGAAAAAAACCAAAACAAAATGACCAAATTTGGTGCACATACCTAGAAACCACGGTTTGCCGGAACAAATTTGATCCAAAGATGAAGTTCTCTTGCTTGGAATGCTAAAATCTCCAATCTTCCTCCTTCTCTTCCCTAGTAGATGCCTTCTAGGGTTCCTGTCCTCCTCAGCTCTCAATCCACGCCGTTGTCTGTTCAAAATGACAAAAAAAATCATGTTTTCCCTTATAAAAACGCATTGTCCGCCACCCCCACGATAAATTCCCATCGAATCGCAATAACTTCGAAATTATCACGATTTTTTGAAGTTAGCGCGATTTTTTCACCGATTTTTGGAAAAAAAACCATGTAGTAATCGGGCGAGTTTATCAGGATTTTGAAAAACTCGCAATTTTTTATTGTTATCGCGATAATATTGCAATTTTGGCAACACTGGTATGCAGTAACAAGAATAATAACATCAAAATTTACTTACAACGTTATAGAGTATATCCAACCAGCATTTCATTCACAAGACAAATCTCCAAGACAAGATAAATAGCCCAAATCCATACGTCAAAATTCATCCATCATCCTAAATAATCCTCCAAGGAAAAGTTGTGAAGTTCTCTAAACATAGAGAGATCCCGAGTCAAGTGATGATACAAATGAATGTATCTAACATCAATATATAGCCTCCTAATGAATTCGAATAAGCCTATGGGCTTCCTAAAGATAAAATAATGTGCAAATAATAACTCCTAATGGTGACAAGCTCACCACACTAACTCATAATGTAAAAACAAGCCTCATAAGGGGGCCAAATAATGATGTATGTATGTAGTAGGGCCCTCCAAAGGCTCGATATCATCCTGAAGTGCCATATTGAGAAAAAAATTCCTTAGAAAATGATGGAAAAGGGGGTGGCCCCTTGTTCTCAGTGGGTCTGAGGGCACATCAATGACCCCATGGGTCTCCATATGAATCAGAGATGCTTGTAGATCCTTTGCAATGGTCCCGATGGTGGAATGAATGTTGCAATGACATTGTACAAGTGTTGTGGCACCTGCCAAGAGTGTGGGGCTCCTATGGGGGATTGTTGGGCATCGTGTACCAATCGTGTCACCATCATCCAAAAGTGGATCGCTAGTAATCTTTGAACATCCATGAAGATATGAGGAGTGTTGTTTGTTGTTGTGGAGGCCCATGGATCTCCATGCACACCCTACATGTGCCAATGTGGACCTCTGGGGGTCAGGATCCCATATAGGGAAGCCAAACCCAAATGGAAACCACCTACAATCCTACATAAGATCCAATGCGTCCCCTACGCTTCCAGTGCAATCAGTCACTAAAATAATCGGGAAAAGGAGCTTATAAACCATGGATAACAAGGTGGGTACTTCATAATGGCATGCCTTTCCATAGTGGGCTTTGGCATGTGCTAGTGTCTCCAAACTCCAAAGGGGGTTAGCTAAGGACCTTATTAGGTGGTTTCAGCCCTTAGAGGGGATAGTATGTCCAAGGTACATCCTTCTAATGGGGGTGGCGAATCACAAATAGGTGAGATAGAATAGGGAATAAGAGGGGTGGCCTTAGGCCACATAATGGGGCATATGGGTAACTAGATAAGGGGAACCCACACCTTGGTATATAATGTATAGGAGGGAGCAGTCGTGGTACATGAGATGCCCCAACCTTGATTTTTCCACCCTTCTTTATATGCCTTTTTCCTTTTATGAATTTTCTTTAATTAATTGCAGGTTCAAAGGACAAGAGCATGATATGTATAATACAACAGTGATTACCCCTTTTGAGATAGGGCAGTTCATTTCCCTCCAGGGGTTGGGATATCATGGGTTCCTAAATGATAGAGGAGGCTCATTTAGGGCCTATGGAATCATGGTGATGACCATGGTTGGGGTAGAGCTCACGTACTGGCTTTTCTCCACGTGCTAATTATTTTTGTCCCAACCATCTTTTGCATTTTGTGGTACAATTTCCTGTTAAATGTGGCCATTTATGCTTTTAACTTTTTGTCTTAATTGCTTCAACCACAGGGGCATCACTCTAGGCTTGAACTAAGGTGGGGGCAAGGGGATAGGGAGGCTAGCCCTATGTGAACCGAGAATGGGAATGTGGACCCAGGTGGGCAAAAAGATGAATGGGGGTATAGTAAGTGGAAAGGGAGTGATATGTGTGGATAAAGAAGTGAGACCATGCACCCAAAGTCGGGGTTTCCCAAGTACTACCACCCTAGAACCAAATGGTTAATAGAGGAGATCCCACAGGACTAAGATCCAAGGGTTGTTGATTTTGGGTAGCATCGAATGTGCTCTAGCTCTGAAATTTTGTGGAGGGGCTAGAATACATGAGATCTCCAAGACCCAGAAATCGTTTGGAGAAATTCCACCCGGAGTGCATGTTATTCAAATAATTAATTATTTTTAATGATGCCTAAGTTAAAACTTAGGAAATTAAAATAATTAAAGTGAATTAATGTAAATATGGATGAGAAGCTTCTAAGTGACGAGCATCAAGTCTAATTGAATCTTAGACGTTGATTAGAGATTAGATCATGGGCGTTGATTTCTCAACAAGAAAAGTATAAAGGAAGGCTTGGGGTCAGTTGGAGAACACACACAGGGAGAACAACACTTGAGCTAGATCAAAATTTTGGGGCGTGGTTTGCTGAGAATTTTAGAGTAAGCTTCTAGTGCAGAGAGGGGCAATTCAACAACAGAACTTTCATCCAAGGCCGAGAATACATAACAGAGCGGCAGCACAACACCAGGGAGAGAAAACACAACTCCAAGAGGGTGATGCAAAGGCTGGAGAGTTGACGCAGTCACGTAGAGGCAACGTTGTAGTTTCTATGAGGCAAATTGGGCATCAATTCAGTAGATCGATTTTTGAGCTAGGAAGGCTCACGGGGAGGGTGACGCGGATCCTAGAGAAGGTGACGTAGTCCCAACGTAGAGTTGGGAGAAGCCATCACTGCACAGCACTGGGGACAACACAGTCACCTATGGGGTTTGTTCATCCAGTTGTTGGATCCACCAAAATATTTGTCTTAGGATAGAGGTACTTCTGTCGGGTTTATTCTCTATTAGGTGAGCCAAATTTAGCACCCTAGTTGTATTCAGAGATTTGCATAATAATAAAATCCTCATATCTGCTGCACAGGTTTTCCCACACTGGGGATGTTTATTCCAAAAAAAAGTGTTTTCTTTGTGTGGTTGTCTCATTTATTTAAGTACTTGATTTGTATATTGATGTAGGTTGTAGTGTATTTTCATTAATATTTTCTGAAGAATTTTGAAAATAACTTGTTAAAATGGAGAACACAAGTAGGTAATGCAAATCAGTTTATTGCAGTAGGATTCCTTATTTGTTAGATTCAGAATTTTTCACATGGTATCAGAGCGATTGCAGATCAAGGAGGACTGAAGCCATCAAAGAAAGGACAAAGGAAAAATCTGTGCATGAAGACAACTGTCCCGAGAGACAACGCAGTTTTAGACCAAGAGAGCAGAGGAGGGGTGACACAGTCACCAAGGGAGGCTCAAGCAAAGCGTGCATGACCCTAATTGGGTGATGTTGTTGCTGCAGAGGGCAGCGCAGTGGTTACTGGGCCAGTGCAGACATTGTTGAGCCTCAGTTTTCCAGTGGTTGTGGTTGGGGGGTGCAACGCAGATTTTATCTGGAGTTGCTAGTGGGGTGTTGATTCTGTTGGTGCATAACAGTACCTAGTGGGGTAGAAGAAAAGTAGAGGGAATCAGTTCCTCAGAAGATTTCTTGCCAAAAAATCTAGATCCAGTGTTGAGTAGCAGCAAAAGGAGATTAGAGAGGGGCGGTTCAATAGTGGTTGGCAGAAGTATTTCCGTGAAGGAAATCAAAATTCAGAGGGAGCCTATTCCTTAGAGGAATTCTAGCGCCAAAGAAATCCAGATCCGAGTTTTTCTAGGGCTGCAATGAAAGAGGGACAAGAGAACCAGTTCAACATTCATTTGATCAGAGATGGCCATTAACGAACTGAGGGATTAGGACAGGTTGGATGGAGCATCCAACTTCGTCATCTGGAAGTCTAGGATCCTGTTAGTTTTGGATAAACATTGCAACAAGGATTATGCCTTGAAGATGGTTGTTGTTCCGATTGATGTTGATCCTCTCAAAAAGTACGAGGAGGCTCAGCCAAAAGCAAACTGCATGATCATGGACGGGGTCAAGGATCATGTGATCCCACATATTGCCGAGAAGGACACAACAAGGGAAATGTGGGAGGCCTTGACCACATTGTACGAGGGAAATTTTGTTCAGCAGAAGATGTTGCTTGAGAGTCAGCTGAGATAGTTTTGGACGTAGAAGGGAGAAGAAATCGATCCCTTCCTTCTCAGGTTGCAAAGGATCCATGACCAGCTAGCTTCCGTAGGAGCTACACCAAATGCTGAATTTATGGTCAGGACTGCACTGAATACAGTATGTTGTTGCACAAAGTGTCTAGGCACCGCGACAATGCTCAGAGTAAGGGTATCACTCTTAATCCTTACTCACTCCATTTAGACTCTCTCCTAGACAACTCAAGGGGGGAGTCCCTAAGGTGAATGGATGGGGTAACCTATGAAACACAGGTTCTAGGAGATTTTAATGTTGGACAACTTGGTGAATTTAAATGAATCTTGGTTAAATCAGTTGAATAGATTAAACGCTAATGTAACCAAGACACGACCACAAGATAGAAACAATTATAGACCAGTGCCTTTGATATTTGAATTAACCATTGACTAAATAAAACAAGTTATCCAGAACAATTTTCCAATATGTGACGAATAATGACAATCATGAATAAGCAATATAAACGCCTAGCACTGTATCATGCAAGAGATTCTAGATTTAAAATAATTTTCAATTAATGGCCCAGATCTAAAATGAATTAACTTTCTCGTATTGCTAATATAAATTAAAACATTTATCGCACTTTGACCATAGAAGAATCATGAAAATTTAAGATTTAGCATTTAACATCAGAAACACCAAGGAACTTTAAGTTTAGTGCTTCAATTATTCCTTAGGCAAAAATAAAGAAGTAAAACAAATCGAGGGGTTAATAAATTGAATTTTTAATGGGCCATAGGCCACATTAAAAATTTTAATGTTCAAGCATAGATCCCTTTATTTATTTTAACTCCTTAGTCACAGAATTTTAAAACTTCTTAGATTTTTTAAGAGATTTTTTATATTTAAAAAAAAAAAATTGGCGTCGTCGCCTTACCCCATAAAAAAGGAGGTGTACTGCTATGGGTCGGTTACACATAGTGGTCAACATCTAGCTCTACTTGGGGACACATTGCTGCACTGGAGGAATGTGAGAATCCAGAATCCGCATCCACATAACACACAACATAACATAAGTAGCGTCCATCCAAAAATCATCATATAACGACAACGACGCCAAAAAATGTTGTCGCACAAAATGTCTAGGCACTGCGACAACAACTCAGATCGGGGGCTGTCACCCTGATCCCCAATCTCTCCGTTAAGTTGTCTCCCTACAGCAAGCTAAGGGGGGTAGCCCCTACGAAAATGGAATGAAGGAGAACTAGTTGGAAACCAACCAGTTTAGGAGACATAGTGAAGCGACCAAGTACTTGATTTAGATTTAGCAAGATTTTTAGGATTTTATTAGATTTTAAGCAATTGATGCCAGTTCCTTATGGAGTCAACTATCTTGCTAGGAAATTCAGGACCAAGTAATTGATTTGCAATTGCTGCTTGGATGAATGAATATCTTATATAAAGTGCAGATCCTAATGCTAATATGAGATGCAAGAATCTTGGTTAATTTTAGTTAAATGCCTATCTAAGTTTTAACCCTTCGATTCTTTCTATATTGAGCCTTGTTGACCATTACGTGTCAACGACTGATAGCTGTACACCCCCTTTTTCGCAAAAGGGATAGCACCTGATCGATGTGTTTGCGTCGTCCACCTATTATCATCAGCCTGATTGTCATGTTATCATGTAAACCCATTTTGCATGTATATGATGTAAATAATCTCAGCAGATATGTGTCATGTAATTGCCTAGGTAAACCTATTTTTCTAGTAATGATCTACATTCCAGGAGGTTTCTTGTTTCACTAATCCATTCTCCGATGGTCGGCAGAGTTTTCCTTCAGGCTTACCCCAAAGCCGGAGTGGATTTTTTCATTGGGATCTTAGGGGAATCCTAGTGTTCTAGATCGAGTTTGTGTAAAAGAAATTTGGGAATAATCCTAACTATTTGGTTAGGTTATTTTATTACAAATTACTTGATCTGTTAAATTATATTTGTGTGCAGAACTGGATAGTCTGTGAAGGTCCTTTTCAGATGGGTTTTCCCCCTTGTGATATAAAAAATGTGAAAATCATGATGTTAAGTGTCCTGAGGGTTGGAAAAATAATTTATCCCCTCATAGGTTAATTAATTAAATTTTTTGGCCAAAATTAATTAAAATCCTAAGCCAGAAATTTAATAAATTCTAGGTCCTAGGTAAATTTAAATTTTCTGAAGGCAAAATTCATTGGTCCTTAAAGAATTAAATTTTAAGAGGTCCAGAGACTAAGGTAAATTAATTATTTTGCTAAATTTTAAGCCCTTGGTCCCTCGGGTTAAGTCAAAGTCAAAATTTTGAGGAAATTAATTCAAAATTTTATTTTTTGAATTAATTAAAATACATTTAATTGAAAATTTCGAATTTCCTCAATAATTTAAAATTTCGATGGATGAGATTAAAAGAGATTTTGATCCTCATCAATGGTCGATATTTCTTTGACGTGGATCACTCGAACTAGCCATTGGAGGATTCATCTTTAAATAGGAGGTCATTTTGTTAGTAAGGATCATCCAATCTCTGGATCGTGTACTAAGCTCTCAAGCTCTCTTGCATACTTTTTTGAATTAATGCAAAAGACTTTGGGTTTTCAACGTGTTGTAGTGTTCCTCTTCATGAATTTATGGTAACATTGTTTTAATTTCTGCTTAATATTATGTGAAAACTATCAATAAATAACTCTCTTAGAATAATCTGAATACAGGTATGTTATTCAGTTTGTTAGATCTAGGGTAACATTTTTAATTTTGATTGAAGTAGCAGGTATCTCTATTTCTTCATAATTTTATTATTGTTCTATTTCTTTACTTGATTTGATGGTTGATCTAGTGTTTGCAGAAGATCTTTCATGTTCTCATTAAGCGTTTGGGGATAGTCCTAGGTTGGACTAGCCAACTATCAATACATATTTTCTGAAGAGTCTACTTCATATAAGCCTTAGGATTTATCTAACGATAATCTTTTTTTTGCAGGGTGTTTTTGGGCTAGTACCTCTCTAAAATTTCAAAATATTTTAAATATTTTGTGGAAATTTTGATAGATCTGGCTATTAAGAGCCTTAGATTATCAGATCTAGGAGCGGAGTTGGACTCATACTCCTAAGATCTGATAGATCAGTAAATTATTTGTCTAGATCTATAAATTATTTGTATAGATCTGTTATTTACTTGTGTAGATCTGAAATTTTGTAATATAATTTTAACACTTGGGCTTTTGGAATTTTCTCTATTTTTGTACATATTGGGTATTGGGCTTTTCTTTTTTCACTTGTGCAGAAATAGATCTGAGAAATTTGCCAAGAAAATCTTTAGATTTGAACTCGATTTAGACCCTGGAGGCTTAGTCACCAGGTTTGGCGAATTTGAACAAATAAGTTCGAAATTTGCCGAACTTCAAGTGAAAACGAACTTATTCGTTCAAGTTCGCTGAATTTTATGGCGAACTCGAACTTCATCACAAACGCGAATTTTATGCCGAACAAATTCGTTAAGGTTCGTTTAGGGTTCGATTAAACTCGTTTAGGGTTCGAATAAATTCGTTTAAGTTCGTTTTGTTACGCTGTTTTAAATAAATTTACGAAAGCATTGCTGCCCCGTTTTACCAAATCAACTACAGTCTGCGGGTTTCATTGTTCACCGGGTTAAACGATAGTTTCATTGTTTGCAAATTTTCGCCATACAGAGGGTTTCATTGTTCGCCGGAGGGTCCAGTCTACAGAGTCTACAGTCTACAAAAAGCTTCGGAGTTACCTTTTTGCCGGAGGCCCGAAGGTTTCATTTCATAAGACATGTCTCTTGACTGATACATCATACACCGACCGGCGACACGTCTCTTGACTGAGGACTCTTGCTGCGTCAGCCGTCAGGCTCTCAGGCTTCAGCGTTCAGGTAGGAGCATTTTTCAGCGTTCATTCCACATCTATAACTTACATGTGCATTTTTCATCATTCCCATTATGATTGTGCACTCTTCTCTTGCTGATTCCCATTCTCGTCTTCCTGCTCAGCTTTGTGTCTAGACATATTGTTGAATTCAACTCCACATTGATACATGCTACAATGTATAAGACTGTTTGCCCTACTTTCCATGTTTACTTGACACAGTTTCCGTTGTTATGTCCTTAAAAACATGCTTTTTCATACTCTTTAGACTTCAACGAAGTGGAAAGTATGATATCAATTATCACCTATTAGGGGCTTAGGCTGCCTTGTTTAAGACTTTCTTTTGGATGCTAAAATTGGATCTTGCTGTTATATTGTAAAATACGAATCTATAGCAGGGAAAGTCTTAGTAACTACCAAGTTCCAACACTAGCAAACTAGGTATTTATGGACAAATTTCTGAAGCAATGCTCCTATCAGCAATTGCCAAGAGTTTTACTTTGATGAGCTTAGTGCCTTTTTAAGTGCCTCCAAGCTCCAAGTCCTGCTTGACTCCCCTTTCAATCCTAAAGAACTTCTATTGAAAGTTTGAAACTTGTTAGTATTTACCCACTTCTTGACTTTGTAAGCTGCAAATTTCTCAAGTCTAGGTGACTGCTGTCCTAATGTTTTTTCACTAAATAAATCAAAACGTAATTTATTTAAAAGCAGAAAATTGAGTTTCTGAAGTTTGAACATTGTATCAATCACACAACAGCTGTAAAATTGAACAGCGGAAGAAATGACACACATACACAGGGATTTCTCCTTCTAATCAGCTTTTCATTCATTTGATAAAAGTTTACAAGGTGATCCTGTAGCCTTCTTTTAATCCGCAGTTATATAGTCATTAAATCTTTTAGATCTAAAGTGTATGGCGTGTGTAAGAAAAGAAAAAGCTACAGCAGTACAGTCTGCTCTTTTCTGCCTGTTTTGAATCACTCTTCCTTCCTCTAACTTATATCCTTAACTTACTCCTGTTCTGCTGAAGCGTGGCCCAGAACTAGCCTCAGACTTGGCCTTCAATAGTCTCAGAGATGGCCAAAACAGGCCTCAGAAAGAGGGCCAAAACTGAGCCTTAGAATTGGTCTAAATTTACTTGAACTGATAATTTTTTTTTATATAAAATATAGTTTCAAATTTTCATAATTTAATTCTGCAAAAAAATAAAACTAATTAAAATGTAATTTCAAAAAAAAATTGCAGACATTTCAGATTTAAGCCTTCACTAGTTTTCAACAATCAGAGGTTCAGAACCTTCAAATTTCAATGGCACCCCCAAAATCAACTGTTGTAGCTTGGAATTTTGTCCAAAAATATGGTTATAATCTTTCATGTCAGTTGTGTGGACATAATTTTACTGACACTTTAACTAGAGCAGTGGATCACCTTCTCAATATTAGCAATGGAAGTGGAGGTGGTGTTGAAGCCTGCACAAAGATCACTGATGAACAAAAATCCACAGTGCAGAAAGACCATTCCAATTCGCATATGCAAAACGAGAAAAGGGTAAATAAGAGGTAGCGAATTGAGAGGGAGATTGTCATGTCCTCCTCCAACACCAATAATTCAATTTCAAATATTGGTGGATCAAGTTCTACTCAAGCAAAAACAGGTGGAACCAAAACATTAAATCAATTTTGGAAACATGTTAAGAAACATTAAGTTGATGATGTTGTTGCAGAATTCTTTTATGCATGTGCAATTCCCTTTAATGTGGTGAGGAGTCCATATTTTAAAAATGTAATTAAAAAGGCCATGATTTTGGGAAGGGCTATGTTCCTCTCAGATCTGAAGCTTTAAGGACAGGCAAAAGACAGAGTGACAGGAAAGTTGGTTGATATTAAAGAGTCTTGGAAGCTTACAGGATGCACAATTTTGAGTGATGGTTGGTCAAATTTGTGTCATCGCCCATTGATCAATGTGCTTGTTTATTGTCCTCAAGGGGTACTTTTCTTGAAGGCAATAAATGCAATGGATCGAGTGAAGACATCATAATTTATTTTTGGTATTTTGGATGAAGTGATTCAAGAGGTTGGGGTGGAAAATGTTGTCCATGTTGTTACAGATAATGCATCAAATTGTGTTGGTGCAAGGAAGCTGATTATGGAAAAGTATAATTAGATTTATTGGACCCCTTGTGCAGCTCACTGCTTGGATTTAATGTTGCATGACTTAGCCAAATTTCCTTGGGTCAATGAGACAATCCGAAGAGCCAAAACAATTTCAAACTTCATCATCAACTATCGTCTCACTTTGAGCATATACAGGAAGAATGCATCAAAAGAGTTGTTGAGGCCTTATGATACAAGGTTTGCCACTTTTTATATTACTCTGAAAAGAGTTGTTGAGGAAAAAGCGAGCCTAAGAGCTATTTTTTGCAACACTAAGTGGGAGAGAACTACCCTTTCAAAAGAAACTAAGGGGAAAAATGTTGAACAAATAGTGCTCAATAATGGCTTTTGGGAAAATGCAAACAAGGTTTTAAAAATTTGTGGCCCAATTTTTAATGTGCTCCGCATGGTTAATGGTGACAAACCTTGTATGGGTTTTGTTTATGAAAGCATTGATCGTTGCAAAGAGACCATTGCAACGACTTTTAATAATGTGGAAGCTGATTACAAAGAGATATGGGATTTAATTGATCAAAAATGGAAGATGATGCATAGTCCATTACATGCAGCAGCATGTTATTTGGACCCTAGATTGCTTGGGTTACCAAGACATAGGGATGAAGAAATCATGAATGGACTTATCTAGTCTATTGAGAAGCTAAATCCAGATCCAGAAATTGCAGGTTTGATCAGAAGTCAGTTAGGGGCATACAGGTTAGAATAAGGGTTATTTGGAACACAATCAGCAAAGTATGGTAGGAGCAGAAGTGATCCAGCGGTATGGTGGGAATTTTATGGTTCAGGGGCACCAGAATTGCAAAATTTTGCAATTCGTATCTTAAGCCAGGGAACAAGAGCATCAACGTGTGAAAGGAATTGGAGTTCCTTTGACCACATTCATTCCAAGAAAAGAGATATATTGTTATCTAGAAGATTAGAAGATCTTGTTTATGTTCGTAATAACTTGTAGTTGGCATTGAAGAATGTGGCTAAAGAGTCATCCAATTCCTCTACTCTGTGGATCGATCCTGTTCCAAATGCATCAATGGATGACGCTGATTTGTACATTGATAGTGACATAAACATTGACAGGGAATTCACTGATGAATCTGATGCTGAAGCATCTAGCGGATTCAAAACTCATACTGCTCTTGATGACATAGAACTTTTTGATATAACAAGTGGGCCACAGGACCATCAAGAATAAAACTTGTGTTCCTGTTTTAGATTTCTAGTTTACTTTTTGCATGAACAATTTTCTAAAACTGCCAAGCTACTTTAAAGTTTAAACTTTCGAGCTTATATATAGTTATATTTTGATATATTAAGGAACAAATTGCTCTCATTATTGGCTCACTTCATGGTTTACTACTCATTGTCATAAATGAAAAGAGGTCTGAAAACATATCAGAGGCTTAAGTTTATTTCCACTATTTGCATGCTTCAATCTAACCTGAAAAGGAGTGGTGATTTTAGGACTGTTTTCAGCACTTGGTATTAAAGTTCACTGCTGTCATAAAGGCTCTTGGCATTGATTAATGTTCAATTTAGTTGTTTTGTGATTTCATAAGAAGAATACTACACAATAATCATATGAAAATTCTGAACTAGTTTTAGTTAATTGACTGAATTTTTCTGAACTGTTTTTAGTTAATTGACTGAACTTGAGCCACTATATTTGTAGAGATTCTTTATTCATTTTCTGAGTTTGAACTTCAGAGTTTTGTAATGATCTTTTGTCTCCTAGGCCATGGGCATTTTTAACTGTACTCTTTCTTTTTGAAGGCTAAAAATCATTGGAAATCTGAAGCATATAATTTGGAGGATAATTACAATAAAAATTAACATTAAATGGCTTGAAAATGACCAAAATTGATCACACATAATTTATAAAATGTAATAAATTTTCTAGCCTCTGTTCTCTTGCTAAGCCATCGCCTTTTATGGACTGATCTACCTTGGCTGTGGGGTTTTCTTGGGGGTCTCGCATATGGTTGTTTGTCGCTGAAGTAACACACAATGATCATAAAAAAAGTTGACAAATGTTCTGGCTCTTATCTCTTGAAACCTTGGTGAATTTTATGTAACTGTCTTGTATTCTCTGAGTCGATCGTAACCTACAGCAATCTGATCTAACATTACAGTGGTAACTTTACTCTGCTTCTGGCACTAAAATTGGATCCTAAGCATTGGCATTTTCCTTTGCATCTTGGACATGACCTTATGGACTGATCTCATCATTAAGTGACTGGTATATACTTGTAGTTGTAAGTTTGTAACTTGGTAATAAGCTATAGAGGCTGAAAAGTCTATTTGAATTTGACTTTAAATTGATTATATATATATATATATATATATATTATATTATATAATATATATATATATTATATATACGTTTTTTTTTCGAATTTCTATTTGTCGAATTTTATGTTGAACTTTATCGACAAAATTTTAGTTGTCGAACTTTATTCAAATTTCATGGTCGCCGAACTCGAACTCAAACACGAACTTGATGACTTAGCCTGGAGGGCAAGATCTAGGCTCAAAGATTGTTTGCAGGAATAGATCTGAGAAATTAGCCAAGTAAATCTTCAGATCTGAGCTAGATCTAAACCCTAGAAGGCAAGATCTGGGCTCAAAGATTGTTTGCAGGAATAGATCTTAGAAATCAACCAAGTAAATCTTCAGATCTGAGCTAGATCTAGACCCTAGAGGGCAAGATATAGGCTCAAAGATCGTTTGCAGGAATAGATCTGAAATCAGCAAAGTAAATCTTCAAATCTGAGCTAAATCTAGACCATGGAGGGCAAGCTCTGGGCTCAAAGATTGTTTGCAGGAATAGATCTGAGAAATCAACCAAGTAAATCTTCAGATCTAAGATTTTTCAAACAGATCTAGGGGTTTTGAAACAAATCTAGGCCCTGGAGGGCAATATCTTATCCCAAATCTTTTTACAAGGCCAACCATTAAATATTTTGCAATAAATCTGAGGATCTGAAGCAAAATAATTTTTTTCAGAACAAGGTTTCAAGCTTAGGGGCTCTTAAGCCCAGATCTGCCTCCTCCTAGCCCAACGCTAGTTCTATTGGGCCTAGTGCTAGATCTCATTGGCCCTAGATTCCCTTGCTCCATTTTTTATTTGAATATTTGATTTTCTGAAGCTAATCATTAGTGGGTTTTTTGTAGAAAAATTGGTAAATATTTGTGTTTCAGATATTGATTTTTTTTTTGGCAACTTGGGCAAGTGATCTTAAAGGCTTAGGGCCTAGGGCATAAGGGTTTGATCTCTAAACTATATTTTTCCCCACTGTTTGCTACAACAGTCATATACATTTCTAATAGTGGTGAAAAACACATCTAAGTGGTTTGAAACTAACTAAAAAATTGCTAAATACATTAATAAGTCATTTATGTTTGATGTGTATCAAGAATTTGGCCTAGATCTACATTTTGGGTCACTGTTATCTCTGAATAATTCCATTTCTGAAGTCTGAAATATAACAGTGGAAAAATTTCATGTGGGTTAGCGTAAAATCAATTCCTAGGTTATCTAATAAATTTTGGAATTAAATTATTAATTTTCTGAGTTGGGCATTCATCATTAGGCTTATTTCATGTTTTAATTGTTGACTGTAATAAGTATATCAGATCTGATATAATTCTGGAAATCACATCACAACACGCTGCAATTTTTTTGATAATTCATGTGGGCAAGTTTGGAGAAATTTCTGTAAATTTTTGGCATAAAGATATCATTGATAGCTTACTGTTTTCATTGTCATATTGCTGCTGTCATAAAGTAAAAATTAATTTCTGAAAATTAAGTACTCTGCCATGGAATTGTGATAAAATGCATATCCATTGTTTCATAAACTGAGTATTCTTTTGAACATCTGTTGACATTGATTTCGAATTGAAAAGTTGTTTTTGTTTTCTTTGAGCTAAATTGTATCAAGAAGATTTGAAATAAGCTGGTGTTTTAACTATAGTATCTTCAAGAGTTTATTTTCCAAGTCTTCATCTAAAAAAAGGCGAGCATTTCATTTAGGTAATTGAGGGCTTTTGCGGCATAAGTGTTTTCCCATTCTCGAGTCTAACTTCATCTCATCTTCTGGTGCATTTGCATATAAGTTAACTTTGCATAGATAAAATTTACTTCCAAGCACAAGCTTGGTCAATAGACAGATAGATCTTTATCCTTCTTTTCTTGAGAAGCCTGTTTTAATAGTACTTAAAACAGTGACCTTGCAGTCGTCAGAGCCACAATTCTCTGTAGCGCTGGAGGCACAAGTATGTTAGAATTTCAGGAGAGGTATCGTTAATCACACCTTAGTGTGCTTCTCGTGATCTTCTCTCTACCAATTATTACGAAATTAGGCTCAACACAGAAAGGATTGAAGGGTTCACATTTAAATAGACATTTAACTAAAATTAACCAAGATTCTTGCATCTAACATTAATTTTAGGATCTGCATTTCATATAAAATAGTCATTCATCTAAGTAGCAGTTGTTAATTGATTACTTGGTCTTAATTTCCCTCGCAAGATCGCTGACTCCATAAGGCACTGGTATCAATCGTTTAAAATCTAATCAAATCCTATAAGTCTTACTAAATCTTAATCAAGTACTTGATCACTTCACAGTGTCTCCCAAACTGGCTGGTTCCCAACTAGTTCTTCTTCATTCCACTTTTCCATAGATCTACCCCCTTAGCCTATTGTAGGGAGACAACTTAAATAGAGAGATTGGGGATCAGGGTGACAGCCCCCGATCTGAGCATTGTCACGGTGCCTAGACATTCTGTGCGACAACATTTTTGGCACTATTGCCGAGGATATTTTATTCTCGGCGCTTCAACGACATTTTATCTTCATTCTCCTCATATCATCTTTATCATTTTTACCAACAATGCCAACATTTTTGGCACTGTTGCCGGGGAGACTTTATTCTCAACGTTTCAACAACATTTCCTCATCATTCTTCTCATTTCTCATCTTTTCATTTCAGTCGGCAACGACAACATTTTTGGCGCCGTTGCCGGGGACTGATTTATTGGGCCTTGGCATTACAACATTCATCTTTCATCTTTCTCATCTCTCAATTGAGCCGACGAAGTCAACACTCCTTGGCATTCCCATCGGGGACAGAGTTTTTTATGTCCTTGGTTTCTTCGACATCATTTTAATCATCTCATCTTTTCCGCCATTCATTAGCCTATCAAGCAGCACAACATTTCCTGGCGTCATTTGATCTTTTCATTGCCCTATCTTTCATCATCTCATTAATCGTTTCATCTACAACTTTAGCACCTAGAAATTTCAATTCGTTTCTTGTTTGGGTGGCAACTCCACTTCTTCCATTTATTATTTCTCAGACAAAAAGCCCTACCTTATATCCAGTTGTTTGTTGCCTTTTGGATCCTAGAGTTAGATTCATGTTCAAGTGGCGACTCCACTTCTTTCATTTTTTACAAGAATTTCTACTAGAAGCTCGCTTCTTGTGGATCTCTTGATTTTCTTGAACACGGGTCTCTCTCTATCATCCGTTTGGTCTCTTATTATTCCTTCAAGCAAGTCATCATGGATGATTCATTTACCCCGTGCCATTTTACTGATCTTCTCCATGATATTCTGGAAGTGGCCATTCATAAATTGTCTTTGTTATCAGGTGGTGATTCAGTCGCTGTTAGAAAGCATCTATGCAGGTTTACTCATACAATGCTCATATATTGTCGTTCTCCCCAATATGATCATGAAGATGTCAAAATGTGTCTATGTGCCTTTTCTTTAGAGGGTAATGCTTTGAATTGGTTTAATAATTGTCCTGAAGATTCTTTCGCTTCTTTACAAGACATCGTCAATGCTTTTAAAGATAGATATGGTTATCAAGGTAGCTTGCCTTCTGCACCTAAAATTATGCAACAGAATGAAAGTGATCTTGTGAAGGATCCCGCTGTTGCTGAAATATTTCAAGACAATTTTCCATATCAGAATGTGCCATCCACTTGTACCGTTGTAGATCAAATCCATGACAGTGGGAAAACCGAGACAAATTGTCAAATCAGTGTAGACAATGAAAGGGAAAATGATAAGCAAATTATAGAGGAACTAATGCGGCTGGTAAAAAATATGGAGCTTAATTAAGAAAAATTTGTAACTGATTATGTCAAGGATATGAAAACGTTATACACCCAACTGGAAAAACGTGATAAGGAGATGGAAATCATGAAAATTAAACACTCTGATCACGTAACCGACATGCAAAGTCAGCATGCTAAGGAAATGGAAACCATGAAAGCTAATCATGACAGGGAAATTAATTCTATGCAAAACAGGTTATTAGCCCTAGAGGAAAATATGATGATCATGGAATTCAATCATTCAAATGAAATGACTACCATGGAAGCAAGTTATCGGGAGGAAATAAGTTCGATTCAAAACAAGTTGTCAACTATGGATGAAGAAATGACTATCATGAGATTCGATTATAATAATCAACAGGGAAATCATAAGAAAAAGATAAACTATATGCAAAACTGTTTCATGGGCAAAAAATGATAAAATTATAAAGGACATGGAAGTTGGTCAAATATCTCTTCAGAATAGATTATTGGCCATAGAAGAAAAGCAGGTACCATGTGTCATAAATACAGATGGAATACATATCATCGAGAACGGATTAAAAATAATGGAAGTTAATCATTCTAATCAGGTGTCCATTATTCAGAATCAAATAAAGGCTATGCAAGCTAATCATGTCACTCTGCAAGAAAGATTTGTGAAAACTGAACTCAATCAAGCAAAGTTAATAGTAAGACATGCCAAAGAAATGGGTTCATTACATAAGAGGCTGGAAGAGAGAAAATCACAGGCCCCGTCTTGTTGTGAATATCCCGAGAAAGAGCCTAACTCCATTAACGAAGATTTAACTAAGAATGACTTGATCAAAGAAGAACTTAAAAAAGGTCAAATTAAAACTCATGACACCTGTGCCACTGATCCATCATTCTTGACAGAGCAGATGCAAAATGAAGAAAGACATGTCACGCATATCTTACATACTTCATCTAAGAGTTTTGAAACAAAATGTTCCACGTCATCAGTGATACAGCTTGCCACAAAGAAAAGACGCAAGAGAAAGAGAATGAGAAAGCGATTTGATACACCAGACGGGCGCGAGCAGCTTGATTTTCAGATAGGAAAAAGTCCTACCGTATGCAGGATTGGACATAGCACATTCAAGAAACAACTGACAGATTTTCCTGAAAGCAGGTAAATGCTCAGTATGCACTATATTGAACACGTCTGATGCCATGGGGCATTTTTGTATTGTATCTCTAACCTTATACCCTATTATTTCAGTGTTTCATTTTGTAGTTAGATCTGTTTTTTTCATGTTATTAGACTAGTTAATAAATGAAGAGCTTATATATTTCCTGTGCTTAACGTTATATGATGATTTCTTGCATGGACGCTACTTATGTTATATTGTTTGTTGCATGGATGCAGATTCTGGATTCTCACATTCCTCCATTGTAGCGACGTGTCCCCAAGTAGAGCCAGATGTTGACCACTACGTGTCAATGACCCATAGCAGTACACCCCATTTTTTTCACAAAAGGGATAGCACCTGATCGATGTGTCTGTGTCGTCCACCTATTATCATCAGCTTAATTGTCATGTTATAATGTAAACCCTTTATGCATGTATATGATGTAAATAATCTCAGCAGATCTGTGTCATGTAATTGCCTAGGTAAACCTATTTTCTCGTAATAATCTATATTCTGGGAGGTCTTTTTTCTCACCAATCCATTCTCGGATGGTCGGCAGAGTTTTCCTTCAGCCTTACCCCAAAGCCGGAATGGATTTGTTAACTGGGATCTTAGGGGAGTCCTAGTGTTCTAGATTGAGTCTATGTAAAAGTGATTTGGGAATAATCTTAACTATTTGATTAGGTGATATTATTACAAATTGCTTGATCTACTAGATTATATTTGTGTCGCAGAACTGGGTAGTTTGTGAAGGTCCTTTTCAGACGGGTTTTCCCCCTTGTGATGTAAAAAATGTGAAAATCATGATGTAAAGTGTCATGAGGGTTGGAAAAATAATTTATCCCTTCATAGGTTAATTAATTAAATTTTTTGGCCAAAATTTAATTAAAATCCGAAGCCAGAAATTTAATTAATTCTAGGTCCTAGGTAAATTCAAATTCTCCAAAGGCAAAATTCGTTGGTCCTTAAAAAATTAAATTTTAAGAGGTCCAGGGACTAAGGTAAATTAATTATTTTGCTAAATTTTAAGCCCTTGGTCCCTAGGGTTAAGTCAAAGTCAAAATTTTGAGGAAATTAATTCAAAATTTTAATTTTTGAATTAATTAAAATACATTTAATTGAAAATTTCGAATTTCCTCAATAATTTAAAATTTCAATGGATGAGATTAAAAGAAATTTTGATCCTCATCAATGGTCGAAATTGTTTTGACGTGAATCACTCGAACTAGCCATTGGAAAATTTATCTTTAAATAGGAGGTCCTTTTGTCAGTAAGGATCATCCAATCTCTGGATCGTGTATTAAGCTATCAAGCTCTCTTGTATACTTTTTTGAATTAATGAAAAAGTCTTTGGGGTTTCCACATGTTGTAATGTTCCTCTTCATGAATTTATGGTAACATTGTTTTAATTTCTGCTTAATACTATGTGAAAACTATCAATCAATAGCTCTCTTAGAATAATCTAAATACAGGTACCTTGTTCAGTTTGTTAAATCTAGGGTAACATTTTTAATTTTGATTGAAGTAGCAGGTATCTCTATTTCTTCAGAATTTTATTGTTGTTCTATTTCTCTACTTAATTTGATGGTTGATCTAGTGTTTGCAGAAGATCTCTGAGGTTCTCATTGAGTGTTTGGGGATAGTCCTCGGTTGGACTAGCCAAATCTCAACACATATTTTCTAAAGTGCCTACTTGATATAACCGTCAAAATTTATCTAACAATAATCTTTTTTCTGCAAGGTGTTTTTGGGCTAGTACCTCTCAAAAATTTCAAAATCTTTTAAATATTTTGTGGAAATTTTGATAAATCTGGCTATTAAGAGCCTTAGATTATCAGATCTGGGAGCATAGTTGGAATCGTACTCCTCAGATCTGATAGATCTGTAAATTATTTGTATAGATCTGTTATTTACTTGTGTAGATATGAAATTTTGTAACATAATTTTAACACTTGGGTTTTTGGGATTGTCTCTATTTTTGTACATATTGGGTATTCGATTTTTCTCTTTTCACTTGTGTAGAGATAGATCTGAGAAATTAACCAATAAAATCTTCAGATTTGAGCTAGATCTAGACCCTGGAGGGCAAGATCTGAGCTCAAAGATTGTTTGCAGGGATAGATCTGAGAGATCAACCAAGTAAATATTTAGATCTGAGCTAGATCCAGACCCTAGAGGGCAAGATCTGGGCTCAAAGATTGTTTGCAGGAATAAATCTGAGAAATCAGCCAAGTAAATCTTCAGATCTGAGTTAGATCTAGACCCTAGAGGGCAAGATCTAGGCTCAAAGATCGTTTGTAGGAATAAATCTGAAATCAGCCAAGTAAATCTTCAGATCTGAGCTAGATCTAGACCTTGGAGGACAAGATCTGGGCTCAAAAATTGTTTGCAGAAATAGATCTGAGAAATTAGCCAAGTAAATCTTTCGACTAAGATTTGTCAAGCAGATTTGGGGGTTTTGAGACAGATCTAGGGCCTAGAGGGCAATATCTTATCCCAAATCTTTTTACAAGGTTAACCCTTAAATATTTTGCAATAAACCTGAAGATGTGAAGCAAAATAATTTTTTTTAGAACAAGGATTTCAAGCTTTGGAGCTCCTAAGCCTAGATCTGTCTTCTCCTAGCCCAACACTAGTTCTATTGGGCCTAGTGCTAGCTCTCATTGGCCCTAGATTCCCTTGCTCCATTTCTGATTTGAATATTTGATTTTCTGAAGCTAATCATTGGTGGGTTTTTTGCAGAAAATTTGATAAAGATTTGTGTTTCAGATATTAAAAATTTATTTTTGCAACTTGGGCAAGTGATTTTCAAGGCCTAGGGCCTAAGTGTTTGATCTCTAAACTATCTTTTTCCCCACTGTTTGCTACAGCAATCATATACCTTTCTAATAGTGGTGAAAAAAACATCTAAGTAGTTTGAAACTAACTAAAAAATTGCTAAATACATTAATAAGTCATTTATGTTTGATGTGTATCAAGAATTTGGCCTAGATCTACATTTTGGGTCACAGTTATCTCTGAATAATTCTATTTCTGAAGTTTGAAATATAACAGTGGAAAAATTTCATGTGGGTCAGCTTAACATCAGTTCCTAAGTTGTCTAATACATTAAAGAATTAATTTCTTGAGTTGGGCATTCATCATTAGGTTTATTTCATGTTTGAATTGTTGGCTGTAATAAGCATATTAGATCTGATATAATTCCAGAAATCACATCACAACAGGCTGAATTTTTTTGATAATTCATGTGGGCAAGTTTGGAGAAATTTCAGTAAATTTTTGGCATAAAAATATCATTGCTAGCTTACTGTTTTCATTGTCATATTGCTGCTGTCATTAAGTTTTTCTTACTACTGTCCTAAAAATTAATTTTTGAAAATTAAGTACTCTATCATGGAATTGTGATAAAATGCATATCTTTGTTTCATAAACTGAGTATTTTTTTTTAGCATCTATTGACATTGATATCGAATTGCAAAGATGTTTTTGTTTTCTTTGAGCTAAATTGTATCAAGAAGATTTGAAATAAGCTGGTGTTTTAACTATAGTATCTTCAAGAGTTTATTTTCTAAGTCTTCACCTAAAAAAAAGGTGAGCATTTCATTTGGGTAATTGAAGGCTTTTGCGGCATAAGTGTTTTCCCATTCTCGAGTCTAACTTCATCTCATCTTCCAGTGCATTTGCATATAAGTTAACTTTGCATAGATAAAATTTACTTCCAAGCATAAGCTTGGTCGATAGACAGATAGATCTCCATCCCTCTTTTCTTGAAAAGCCTGTTTTAATAGTACTTAAAACGGTGACCTTGTAGTCGTCAGAGCCACAGTTCTCTGCAGCGCCGGAGGCACCGATTATGTTAAAATTTCAGGAGAGGTATCATTAATCACACATTAGTGTGCTTCTCCTGAAATCAGGTTCAACACAGAAATGATTGAAGGGTTCACATTTAAATAGGCATTTAACTAAAATTAACTAAAATTCTTGCATCTCACATTAGTTTTAGTATCTGCATTTCATATAAAATATTCATTCATCTAAGCAGCAGTTTCTAATAGATGACTTGGTCTTAATTTCCCTAGCAAGATCGTTGACTTCATAGGGCACTGGTAACAATCATTTAAAATCTAATCAAATCTTATAAGTCTTGCTAAATTTTAATCAAGTACTTGATTGCTTCACTGTGTCTCCCGAACTGGCTGGTTCCCAACTAGTTCTTCTTCATTCCACTTTTCCATAGGGTCTAACCCCCTTAGCTTGTTGTAGGGAGACAACTTAAACGGAGAGATTGGGGATCAGGGTGACAGCCCCCGATCTGAACGTTGTCGCGTTGCCTAGACATTTTGTGCAGTAATTGGCAAAAAGAAGATAAGATGAAGCACACTAAGGTGTGATTAACAATACCTCTCCTTAAAATCTAACATACCCAGTGTCTTCGGCGCTGCAGAAAGCTGTGGCTCTGATGACTGCAAGATCACCGTTTTAAGTACTAGTAAAAGTAGGCTTCTCAAGCAAATATGGATGAATACCTATCTCTGTATTGACCAAGCTTATGCTTGGAAGTAAATTTTATTTATGCAAAACTAACTTATATGCAAATGCACCAGATGATGAGAATAAGTAATGAAGTTAAATTCAATGATGAAAAATACTTATGCTAAAATCTGATCTAGAGATATATATCAAAGCCCTTAATTTTCAAAATGAATGTTCACTTCACTAGACAAAGATTGAAAGATAAACTTCTTAGCAATATCATAATTAGACCACAAGCGTACTTCAAATCTTCTAGATTCTTTCAAATGCAATTATAGCTCAAAGAGAACAAAAACGTCTTCACAAATTAATATTAGATGCTCAAAAGATACTCAGTTTATGAAACAAAAGATATGCATTTTATCACAATTCCATGACAGAGTACTTAAGTTTCAGAAATTAGTTTTTAGGACACCAGTAAGAAAAACTTTATGACAGTAGCAATATGACAATGAAAACAGTAAGCTATCAATGATATCTTTATGCCAAAAATTTACCGAATTTTTTCCAAACTTGCACACATGAAATATAAAAAAATTTCAGCCTGTTATGATGTGATTTCCATAATTATATCATATCTGATATACTTATTACAGCCAACAATTAAAACATGAAATAAGCCTAATGATGAATGCCCAACTCAAGAAATTAATTCCTTAATGTATTAGACAACTTAGGAACTAATTTTAGGCTAACCCACATGATATTTTGCCACTGTTATACTTCAGAGTTCAAAAACAGAATTATTCAGTGATAACAGTCACCCAAAATGTAGATCTAGGCCAAATTTTTGACACACATCAAACATAAATGACTTATTAATGTATTTAGCAATTTTTTTAGTTAATTTCAAACCACTTAGATGTGTTTTTCACCACTATTAGAAAGGTATATGACTGTTGTAGCAAACAGTAAGGAAAAAAATGGTTTAGAGATCAAGCCTTTAGGCCCTAGGCCTTGAAGATCACTTGCCCAAGTTGCCCAAAAAAGTTCAATACCTGAAACACAAATTTTTACCAAATTTTCTGCAAAAACCCACCAATGATTAGCTTCAAAAAATCAAATATTCAAATTAGAAATGGAGCAAGGAAAATCTAGGGCCAATGAAATCTAGCACTAGGCCCAATAGAACTAGCGTTGGGCTAAGAGAAGGCAATTATGGGCTTAGAAGCCTCAAAACTTGAAACCCTTGTTCTGAAAAAATAAAAAATAAAAAATAAAATAAAAAAATAAATATTTTGCTTCAGATCTTCATATTTATTGCAAAATTTTTAATGGTTGACCTTGCCAAAATATTTAGGACAAGATATTGCCCTTCAGGGCCTAGATCTGTCTCAAAACCCCCAGATCTGCTTGAAAAAATCTCAAATCTGAAGATTTACTTGGCTAATTCCCAGATCTATTCCTGCAAACAATCTTTGAGCCCAGATCTTGCCCTCCGGGGTCTAAATCTAGCTTAGATCTAAAGATTTTCTTGGCTGATTTCTCAGATCTATTCCTGCACAAGTGAAAAAAAAGAAAAATTCAATACCCAATATGTACAAAAATAGAAAAAATCCCAAAAACCCAAGTGTTAAAATTCAAAATTATGTTACAAAATTTCAGATCTACACAAGTAAATAACAGATCTATACAAATAATTTACAGATCTATACAAATAATTTATAGATCTATCAGATCTGAGGAGTATGAGTCCAACTCCGCTCCCAGATCTGATAATATAAGGCTCTTAATAGCTAGATCTATCAAAATTTCCACAAAATATTTAAAATATTTTGAAATTTTAAAGAGGTACTAGCCCAAAAACACCCTGCAGAAAAAATATTATTGTTAGATCAATCCCGAGGCTTATATGAGGTAGGCTCTTCAAAAAATATGTGTTGAGAGTTGATTGGTCCAACCGAAGACTATCCCCAAACGCTCAATGAGAACCTGAGAGATCTTCTGCAAACACTAGATCAACCATCAAATCAAGTAGAGAAATAGAACAACAATAAAATTATGAAGAAATAGAGATACCTGCTACATCAATCAAAATTTAAAATGTTACCCTAGATCCAACAATCTGAATAAGATACCTGTATTCAAATTATTCTAAGAGAGCTATTAATTGATAGTTTTCACATTATATGTAATATTCCTAATTAGCCATGGCTAATTGGAATATTAGATTTTGCTCAATTTTGCCTTCTATAGTTATTTATATATAAAAAGGTGAGGAAAGGGGGACAACTCACTTTTTGAATAAAGTCACTCCCTAGTAGCACAATGTTGTAACTTAAAAGGGGAGCCAAGGGGGCCAAAGGACCACGTAGAGTAGGGGCCCACGTGGACACTTGGAGGGACTACGCAGATGGAGAGAAGCACGTGGCAAGAGAGAGGCTACGTTGGATGAGGTGGGCCTTAGGGTTTTGAGAGAGGCCAACGCTCTAAAGGAGAGAGGAGCCTCCTCATTTTGGTATTCGATTATGTTGCATTTGAGCTAGTCACTTCGACTTAGAGCATGTTAGCTGTTTATCCTATCTGCAGCACTGTTTAGTGCATCGAGTGTCTCCGTTCGGAGATCTCACCCTTAGCTCCGGGGGACTTCGAGTGCCTGCTCGGGCAAGGTAGTTTCATCATTCTTTTGCAGGAGGATCGATCTTTGGAGTTGAGGAGAAACAGGGCATTTGATGACTGCACAGTCTTGAGAGAGGAGGATGCAGTTTCTTTTGGTAGGAGCTCCAGATTGAGTTTATGTGGAGGATTTGAGCTGGAGGATTGAGCAAGGGATCAGCCCTTGCATATTGGAGGATTTTTGGCAGAGTTTCGGGCAGAGTTTTGGAGGGTTCTATTTAGTGGCAGCGCAGAGCCTTGATGAATAGCGTAGATCCTCAAGGGGGTGGTTTTCGGGGTTCAGCTATTTCAAAAAATCTTTCCGAGCTTTTTTGGGTTTATTGAGCAGAGGCTGATTCCAGAGTTTCAGCATATTCTGAGGAGGGTAACAACCCCAAATCCTCATTTGATTCCAACAGTAGCAGCAACACAGCAGCTCTCCGGCAGCTTGGACGCAGTTCAGAGAGAGGCCATTCCCTTACCATTCTGAGTGTATTTCTTCACTTGCCTTGTGCAAGTCGAGGTGCTATCTTTCTGATCACCATCTGTACTCTTTCCATTACTCAGTATAATAAAATGGCTTAGCATTTCTCTTTGCATTTCTTGAGTATCTGCTTATATTCCATGTATACATTATTGTATGTTGCACTACTGTTATTTTTATCTCTTGAGAGTCCATCTCTGGTTGGGGTTTTCTTGTGTTTGAGTGATATCCCTGAAAAGGGATATTACAGTGGTATCAGAGCATAGATCTGGCTCATCCTGTGGAGCTAGCAGTCTATGACACTGAGGGAGAAGCCCTACATCTGTTACAGAGGTAGGAAATACAGAGATAGTGAGCATAGGTTGGAGAACACCTACGGAGAGGGAGACTGTGTTCAGGTCGTGGACACAGAATAGGAGGAGCCTGTGGTGAACATAGAACAGGAGGAGCCTGTGGTGGACGCAGAACAGGAGGATCCGATGGCAAATGAGGACAGGAAGAGATTTGCAAACATGCTCCTCAAATCAGTGCAGGATCTGTTGAGGTAGATCGAGGTGATGGGGCAGAGATTCACGACAGTGGAGGCTAGACAGCATGAGAACCCACGGGTTTTCCGGGTTGGTGAGGGATCAGGTACATCCCACCATTTTCCAGAGCAGGGTGCCACTCAGCAAATGGCCTCACATGCCCCTACACATTCTACCATGCCCACTTTCCTAGGAGCAGACACGAGGGTCGGAGCTCAGCAGGAGGCAGAGCCCGGTCATATGTGCGATTATTTTGGAGAGTACTAGGCCTATGGGCAGGAGTTCAGGGATGCTCTCTCATTCAAAGACTTTGTTCAGCTCCAGCGGGATAGTAGACCCCATGACCATCGCAAAGGATACCGACATTATCATGATGGAGACACCCACTGCACAACTAGTAGATTCCACTTGCCTACGTTTGTTAGTTCATCAAATAGTTCGGCAAAGTCTTGGGTGGAGAAGCTGGACATCTATTTCCAGCTTAATCTGATGTCGGAGAAAGAGGCCATCAAGGTGGCGACATTACATTTGGATGGTGAGGCCCAAGACTGGTGGTTCCATGGGTTGGTTACATTCGGACACTCCATAGTGACGACATATGTTGAGTTCACTAGGAGATTGATGGAGAGGTTTGACCGAAGGGATCCGAAATAGCACTTTGTTGATCTGACGAGGCTCAAATAGACCGGGAACCTTGAGACCTACATTGCAGACTTCTTGAGGGTTTCAGTGATGGTGCCAGATCTATCCGCGGCAAGGAGGATCTACATGTTTGTTGAGGGGTTAGCAGAGCCACTTCGGAGTCTAGTCAAATCCATTAGACCAGCCACACTCCAGGATGCTATTAGCAGGACCCAAGACTTACAGGATGCCTTACCCAGGACCTGGACGCCTTACCCCCAGAGACAGGCTTTCCAAC
Source organism: Pinus taeda (assembly GCA_000404065.3). NCBI lineage: Eukaryota > Viridiplantae > Streptophyta > Pinopsida > Pinales > Pinaceae > Pinus > Pinus taeda. The sequence continues at coordinate 43,617 of APFE030506005.1, forward strand.
CTAAGGGGAAGGACGTGAGGATTTCGCCTCCAAAGGGGAATCTAGGATGAGCACAGATTGATGATGATGCCAGGAGGGAGCTGAAGAGGAAGCAATTGTGCTTTACTTGTCAGGAGTCGTGGGCACCGGGACATAGATGTGCTGCTGGCAAAGCACATTTTATTGAGGTCTTCTCTGAGAGCAGCGGGGACGAGGATGAGGAGGATGATGTGGAGGCAGGAGATAGTCATGCCGCGCAGGATCCTTTGCCACCTCCACTAACAGCAGCAGGTGGTGCAGCTTTTGCACCTACCGGAGGGGCCCTTGCAGCATGCGAGGAGTTCCCAAGGATTTGACGCTGCGCATACGGGGGACAGTACGTGGCCAGCGAGTATCAGTTTTGGTTGACAGTGGGGCAAACCACAACTTCATCGATGCATAGATGGTTGAGCGGAGAGGCGTACAGACAGAGAGTTTCGATGGATTTTCAGTTTTGGTCCCAGGAGATCAGACCATGGGGTGTGCTCATTATGTCCCAGAGTTATCAATGACGATGGGCACCTACACACTGACTGACCACTTTTTCATGGTCAATATTTCAGACACCAACATGATACTGGGTGTTCAGTGGCTTATCACTCTAGGGAAGGTCACAACAAATTGGAAGGCCCTAGAGATGGAGTGGGATGATGAGAAGACGGGGAGGCATGAGAAGATACGAGGACATCACACATATTTGCCTCAGACTGTTTCGGCTCATTAGATGGAGGCAGTCTTCCAGAAGGGAGACGTAGATTGGGCAGTGGAGCTGCGTGCATCAAAGGCAGGGACTACAGGGTAGACGGTGCACCCAGAGATACAGTCCATCCTTCACCAATATGCCACAGTGTTTGGGGAGATTCTGCCGGGACAGTGACCGGACTGGGGGTTTAAGCACACCATTGAGCTTGATCAGGGCATACAGGGAGTAATCACTACCCCCTATAGGCATCCCAAGGCCTATCAAGATAAGATTGAGCAGGCCATTCAAGAGTTGCTAGCTCTTGGGCACATTCGGCCAAGCACAAGTCCTTTTGCTTCTTCTGTGGTGTTGGTGAAGAAGAAGGACGGCACATTGAGGATGTGCATTGACTACAGGGCCCTGAACAAGAAGACCCTGAAAAACAAGTACCCCATACCCAGGATCGATGAGTTGATGGATGAGTTGAGAGGAGCACGGTTCTTCTCAAAGATT
>APFE030506005.1:45315-60364 GCA_000404065.3 Pinus taeda
AAGATTGATTTGAGATCTGGGTACCATCAGATTCGCGTGAGGGAGCAGGACATTCCCAAGACCGCCTTCAGGTGTCACTATGGGCACTTTGAGTTTTTGGTGATTCCCTTCGGGCTAACCAATTCCCCGGCTACATTCCAGTCCTGCATGAATCTCATCTTCTGTAGTCACTTAAGGAAGTTTGTGCTGGTGTTCTTTGATGATATCCTCATTTACAGCAGGACTTGGGAGGAGCTCTCCAGCACATTGAGACAGTGTTGCGCATCTTGGAGGAGCAGCAGTTCTATGCCAAGCTCTCCAAGTGTGAGGTTGGGTTGACGGGAATGTTGTATTTGGGACACACATAGGGGTGGACAGAGTGAGAGTCCACAAGGAGAAGATCAGGGCCATCAGAGATTGGCTGGAGCCGAGGAATGTGACAGAACTTCGGGGATTCATTGGCATTTGTACTTACTACTGGAAGTTCATCAAGAGTTTCTCACAGCTTGCTGCACCCCTGAAATATCAGACGAGGAAGGGGGCATTCAGTTGGTCGGATACAACACAGCAAGCCTTTGACAGGTTCAAGGAGGTTATGAGCAACTGCCCAGTGCTTGCATTACCGGATTTTACGCAGCCATTTGTTTTGGAGTGTGATGTGTCGGGAGAGGGGATCAGCGCAGTGTTGATGCAGGGAGGTCACCCTATAGCCTTTGAGAGCCGAAAGCTCCTTCCGCACGAGAGGTTGTATTCTATATACAACAAGGAGATGCTGGCCATTATGCATGCATTGGCCAAGTTCTGGCAGTATTTAGTGGGTAACAGATTCAGGGTGAGGACTGATCACAATAGCCTCAGGTTCTTTTTTGGAGCAGAAACAGCTACAGGGGAGGCAAGAAAAGTGGATCAGTAAGATCCAAGCGTATGACTTTGACATTGAGTATGTCCAGGGTAAGAACAATGTGGTAGCAGATGCCCTTTCACATAGACCAGCCACGTTGTCTCTTATGAGCTTGGATACAGACTGGAGAGCTCGACCCTTAGTAAAGTACACCAAGGACAGATTTGCATGTGAGGTTCTGGATGGGCAGGTGGTGGATGACAGGTACAGGGTGGTCGATGAGATCATCTACTACAGGGAACAGATCTTCTTGACTGAGGGATCTTAGCTCAAAAAGAAGATACTCCAGGCATCACATGATTCACCATTACCCGGCCATCAGGGGTTTACCAAAACCTACAGGGCCATTAGAGAGAGGTTCTCATGGAAGGGCCTCAAGGAGGATGTACTCCAGCATATCCGAGGGTGCGACATTTGCCAGAGGAACAAGGGGGAGATGAGCCATCCCACAGGATTATTGCAACCTCTTCCCATGCCGGAGGGGAAATGGGAGTGTGTTTCGATGAACTTCATCACAGGGTTGCCCATGGTACAGGGCAAGGATTGTATCTTTGTCGTCGTTGATCGACTGACAAAGTACGCATATTTTTTTGCCATACCCACACACTACACAGCAACACAAGTGGCCAAGTTGTTCTTCAGAGAGGTCTTCAGGCTACATGGTCTTCCTAAGACCATCACTAGTGACAGGGACAGTCGTTTCATGGGCGGGTTTTGGCAGGAGCTTTTCCGATTAGTGGGGACAGAGTTGACACCAAGTACCAGTTATCACCCATAGACGAACGGGCAGACAGAGATAGTTCACCAGTGGCTGGAGGGCTACTTGCGTAACTATGTCAGTGGGCAGTAGCGAGCATGGCTGAAGTGGCTGCATCTGGGGGAGGACTGCTGCAACACTACACATCACATGTCCATTGGTATGTCACCATTCTATGCTTTGTATGGATATCATCCTTTATCTTTCTCTGACGTGATGTTTGGTGCTGGCAAGGCTCTGAGAGCCAAGATTTGGATCCAAGAGAGTCAGAATATTCTCTGAGCTCTCAAGAATAATATTGCTACAGTGCAAAACCAGCAGAAGCTGTATGCTGACAGGGGTCGGGTGGAGAGACAGTTTGAGGTAGGGGACTTGGTATACCTAAGATTGCAGCCATACCAACAGTCGTCATTGAAGTAGAAGGGGGCCGAGAAGCTCAAGCCCCGCTTTTATGGGCCATACAAGGTGATATGCAGGATTGGACAGGTTGCGTATGAGTTGGAGCTACCCCAAGGCAGCCAGATTCATAACGTTTTTCATGTATCATGTCTGAAGAAGGCATTAGGGCAGCAGGTGACAGTGACAGATGAGCTACCACCCACGGATGATGAGGGGCACTTGGTGTTGCAGCCAGAGGCTATTATTGATACCAGGGAGAGGCATCTGCAGAGCAGGATGGTACAGGAATTCTTGGTGAGGTGGAAGAATTTACTAGATGAGGATGCCACTTGGGAGAGTGAGAAAATTTTGCAGCATCCATCACTTCAGTTGCTTGAGGACAAGCAACATTTTGCCGGGGGAGGCTGTAATGTTCCTAATTAGCCATGGCTAATTGGAATATTAGATTTTGCTCAATTTTTCCTTCTATAGTTATCTATAAATAAAAAGGTGAGGAAAGGGGGACATAACTCACTTTTTGAATAAAGTCACTCTCTAGTAGCACAACGTTGTAACTTAAAAGGGGAGCCAAGTGGGCCAAAGGACCACGTAGAATAGGGGCCCACGTGGACACTTGGAGGGACTACGCAGATGGAGAGAAGCACGTGGCAAGACAGAGCCTATGTTGGATGAGGTGGACCTTAGGGTTTTGAGAGAGGCCAACGCTATAAAGGAGAGAGGAGCCTCCTCATTTTGGTATTCGATTATGTTGCATTTGAGCTAGTCACTTCGACTTAGAGCACGCTGGCTATTTAGCCTGTTTGTAGCACTGTTTAGTGCATTGAGTGTCTCCGTTTGAAGATCTCACCCTTAGCCCCGGGGGACTTCGAGTGCCTGCTCAGACAAGGTAGTTTCATCAATCTTTTGTAGGAGGATCGATCTTTGGAGTTGAGGAGGAACTGGGCATTTGATGACTGCACAGTCTTGAGAGAGGAGGATGCAGTTTCTTTTGGTAGGAGCTCTAGATTGAGTTTATGTGGAGGATTTGAGCTAGAGGATTGAGCAAGGGATCAGCCCTTGCATATTGGAGGATTTTTGGCAGAGTTTCGGGCAGAGTTTTGGAGGGTTCTATTTAGTGGCAGCGCAGAGCCTTGATGAATAGCGTAGATCCTCAAGGGGGTGGTTTTCGGGGTTCAGCTATTTCAAAAAAGCTTTCCGAGCTTTTTTGGGTTTATTGAGCAGAGGCCGATTCCAGAGTTTCAGCATATTCTGAGGAGGGTAACAACCCCAAATCCTCATTTGATTCCAACAGTAGCAGCAGCACAGCAGTTCTCCGGCAGCTTGGACGCAGTTCAGAGAGAGGCCATTCCCTTACCATTATGAGTGTATTTCTTCACTTGCCTTGTGCAAGTCGAGGTGCTATCTTTCTGATCACCTCCTGTACTCTTTCCATTACTCAGTATAATAAAATGGCTTAGCATTTCTCTCTGCATTTCTTGAGTATCTGCTTATATTCCATGTATACATTATTGTATGTTGCACTACTGTTATTTTTATCTCTTGAGAGTCCATCTCTGGATGGGGTTTGCTTGTGTTTGAGTGATATCCCTGAAAAGGGATATTACATTATATTAAACAAAAATTAAAACAATGTTACCATAAATTCATGAAGAGGAACACTACAACACGTTGAAACCCCAAATACTTTTGCATTAATTCAAAAAAAAATATACAAAAGAACTTGAGAGCTTAGTACACGATCCAGAGATCGGATTGAATTCACTGACAAATGACTTCCTATTTAAAGATAATCTTCCAAAGGCTAGTTCGAGTGATCCTCGTCAAAGCAATCTTAATCGTTGATGAAGATCAAAATTTCTTTTAATCTCATCCGTCGAAATTTTAAATTCTTGAGGAAATTCGATTTATTCGATTAAATGCATTTTAATTGATTCAAAAATTAAATTTTTGAATTAATTTCCTGAAAATTTTGACTTCGACTTAACCTCAGGGACCAATGGCTTAAAATTTAACAAAACAATTAATTTACCTTAGTCCTGAGACCTTCAAAATTTTGATTTTTTAAGGACCGACGAATTTTGCCTTCAGAAAATTTAAATTTATCTAGGACCTAGAAATAATTATATTTCTGGCTTAGGATTTTAATTAAATTTTGGCCAGTGTTGGACACCTAATCCTCTATCGGTTAGTGTCGAACCTGAATAGACAAACGAAGTCCAAGATACCTTGGGATGTGGAACCCAATAGTCAAACCATGTACTATAAATGTATATTAGTTGTTAATAAAAACCGTACTCTCATGCTTTATCTTTCATATTCCTTTGCTGCCATGTGTGTCTTTAACATGGTATCAGAGTAGGCATATTCCTGCCCTCCATAATTACTTTGAGCCAATTGTTTTATGGCCTTTTTATGCAGGTCAGTTCTGCATTTTCATGAATGTTTTATTAGCCATTTAGCTGCATTCTCTGCGCACAATTCTCCAAATAGAAAATTCTGACATACCTGACCCTAACGGTTCCACTGGTTTGACATACTTGCTCCTGTAGCTGCTAGGTACATCCTTCATTGTCCTTTTGCGTGGCCATGTACGCATAGTCAGCACTGTTTCTTCTAAACCACTCTTCTACTACTCCAACTAACCTCAGCCCGATCCCCATAGGCCTGTAAAATATTCCGACAAAAATTAAATGAGCATTTCCCAGATAACATAATAGTTGTGGACGACATTGGTTTTATCTCCTGGGACTCTACATGCATATGTCCATCGTTTGAAAATTTGCCCTGCTTCATAGAAGCAATCTGAGACTTTCCTTTACTCCTTGATACACCTGCACTGTCCTGATCTATATTGCATTCTTTTAGGGCTCCATAATCATAAGGGCCTGCTTCGATTTTATGTCGATGGGATTTATAAACTTCAGGCATTTCACTGGGCATATCAACATATTTGTTTCTCTTTTTGCGTGCTTCTGTATTGCGTCTTCTTACAGTTTTGGAGGTTAAGGTTTTCTTTTCCTGAAAATTCAGCATGTCCCCCTGGCCCAGACTAAAATCAACATAACTCTCGGCTTGGCCGACGTAAGGAATTCAGCCCTAGGATGAATGAACAAGGTCCGTTCGCTGAAATCACGGTCTCAGGCGGTTTGCGAGGCCCTAGATCGCGAGAAAGGAGCGGTTTTCAAGCAATCACAAGCGATTTAGGGTTTCGATGCTGCAGTAACAGCGTAGGCAAGAAGGCCGATAATGGTAGAAAAAGAAATGAAAAATCAAACTGAGTTCGAGTAGAGCCACGACCTTTTGTATTACTATCAACGAACCTGTGCTTGCAAGTTGCAGTAGAATAATGTGCCAATGCTGTAATGTAGCTGTTGTGTGACCATTGTGGTGAATAATGGATCAGTGTATTGTTCAGTACGCGAGCTTGATATTTAACTATCGAATTAAGCAGGGGACTAGTCTGCTTCTGTGGAGGAATTTATTGACCTGTTGTGGTTATGGTTAAAGTGCTTGATGCTGGAATGTAGCAATGGGGTTTCAAGTTTATTCCAATGGATTTGGCAACGCCTGTGACTAAAACGACTGTGATTCCTTTCCAAAAGCAGCAGCTGCTGATTTTGATGGAAGTCTTTTTGGGTTAACAATGGCAGTCATAGTATACTTGAACAACGAGAAGAAAAAAAAAATGATGGTCCCTTGATATAGTTCATTTCATTGGTGCGTTGCTCCTACGCTGGTGTCCTATGTTGGTATCCATTGAACGCTGCTCCATGGTGAACTAGAGGGTCGTCATTTATCCAAAACGCTCACATTGTTGGTTGATAAATTGTTGGTATCATGCTGCTCCGTCCATCAAGTCTACGAAGGCTCTTGCTGCCAAGCCAGCCAAGGCTGTTAAACCCGCTGCCCTAGCAAAGAAGCCAGCTGCAAAGAAGGCTGCTCCAGGTTATATACATTAACATTATCCAGTTATATACGCTATTAAACACTGTCCATGTACATCGTATTGTTTCAAATATGTTTCCCCATTGGTATTGTTTCAACTGCGTTTCCCCAATTACCTCCTCCTGACATATAATGCTCCACACCAACTCTATTTGAGCATATGCTGCATTGTCTCATTCTTTGTGTGTCTGTTGCCGGAGCTGGGCGTTCTCTCAAACTATATATTGTGTGTTGAGTCAAAGCAATCAGACCCTTTATATTGTGTATTGATTCATGTGTTGGTGTTAATAGCTCAATGCATTGAATGACTGGTTCATTACCACTGTTTGTGACTGCGGTGAATGGTGTGAATACCACGTTAAATAATTCTCTGCAATAGCTATACATTGTAATTTTGAAAACTATGCATGGTGGGAAGGCTCTTGAAAGGGCATGCTATGTTGAAGTTGAAAGAGTCAGTACGCGGTCAAACATGGAAGGGCATTTTGAGAAATCTTAAAGTTTGTATACTTGCAATATTTTTCAAAGTAACATAATTTCGTGTCATGTGAAATACAAGCAACCTGTAGATTTGGAGGTCGAAGGGATATAAACACAATCTACATATATATGCATTGATTCCTTGTTACTTCGACTGTTGCATAAGAGTTGGTGAGCTGTATAAAGGCAATGATTGCTTTGACAAATAAAAGTAGTCTTTTGTGGAGAAAAGTTTAGTCGGTTGTATTGTCACAACATAGTGCTGGTCATGAGTAAACTCTTATTTTTATGTAATGGATTGTAATTGGTGCTTGTTGGTTACACACTGATCATTGTTGCACATTTATAAAGGATATTGCTGTGTACTGTGAGTGGGTATTACTTTTTTGCATTGAGTAGTAGTTGTGATCAGTTTTTTAGGTGTAATTCTAACATCTAAGAAAAAAATGGCCAGAATCAATGAAGTATTAGAGTTCCTCAAAACTCTGATATTGTCTACTACTCATGATACATTAAAAGTCAACAAAGTTTCTCTCATAGACATTCAAGTTTGTCTATAAAATGCACAAGAGAAAATATATTTTTGCAACTTGAATCTCAGCTACAGCAAGAAGAATTGCAACAATGGAGTCGTCATTCTAAACCTGTTTCTGTTCAGAACAATGAAACAGACTCCCATAAACAGCAAGTCAATATTGTTGAAGTTCATTTAGATCCAGTGCCCAAAAAAACAGCAGTCGTACATGCAGATGTAGAAGTTCAGTCTGCACTTTCCAAGCCCATCATCAGACCTTGGGAAGAGCTTGTCCACAACAAGCACAGATCTGGTCTTGGATATGACAAGGACGTGTCCTTTCACATTCTAGACTACTCAAAGCCCATTCAGTTTTAGAGTGTTGGATTAATTCATGATAGTTCATCTCTAGTTGTTCCAGATTCTACTCCTTTTCCACAGCAACAACAACAAATTGTGAAATGCGAACACTGTGATCGAGTTGGCCATTTGAAAGATCCCTATATTGATCTTCATCCATGTAAGCATTGTCATAAAACCAGTGATTCTTCAAACAGATGCTTCAGAAACAAACCTCCTGGAAGAACAAAGATTCATCTTGGATGGATCGTTTCTTGGCAATGGGCATCAACAGCCAAGAATATATTCAAGTCACATGTCAGAACTTGTTTAAGAGTATTGAATAGTCTTGCAGTTGAGTTTTCTCCATCATCTCACCTTGTATCTGACAGGGGGGGAAATGATGGTCATCTACAAGCTTCAAAGTCACATCAAGCGAGCCTAAGCCACAACCTGCCACACCAGTTTCAGAGTTGTAGCCAAAGAAAGATGCCCGTGAGCATGCCTTCAGTTGGTAATTTGGGACACGTCCTCTAGCAAAAGACTTCAACTTCTTGCCAGTTTCAGAAGAATTCTAGGAATAGAATTCGGGACACTTTCTCTAGCAGAAGACTTCAGCTTCTTGCCAGTTTCGGAAGAGTTCCAGGAATTGCATTAATCATTCCAGAGTTGTTGGTAATCCTTAAACCATCATAGGTTGAGACTTCCCTTTTCAGGTTGAAGTTCTCCCTTTATGCAGGGTGAGACCTCCCTTTCATGGTTGAAGATTTCCCTCTTAAAAACAATAGGAGCACTTCCTCTAGCAGAAGACTTCAGCTTCTTAGCAGTTTTGGAAGAGCTCCGGGAACTGCACAAAGCGTTCCAGTGTTGGTGGTCATCCTTAAACCATCGCCCTTTATACCAGCATTTCAGAGAGCCCATTCAGCCTAGTGCTGCCATGCATTTTTGCACATTTTGTATTACAGCTCTCTTCTTGGACTCATACATAACCCTTCAGATTAAGGGGAGAATGTTGGACACCTAATCCTCTATAGGTTAATGTGGAAACCGAATAGACAAACGAAGTTCAAGAGACCTTAGAATGTGGAACCCAACGGTCAAACAATGTACTATAAATGTATATCAATTGTTAATAAAAAACGTACTCTCATGTTTTATCTTTCATATTCCTTTGCTGCCATGTGTGTGTTTAACAGTAGGGGATAAATTATTTTTCCAACCCTCAAGACACTTTACATCATGATTTTCATATTTTTTACATCTCAAGGGGGGAAACCCATTTGTAAAAGACTCTCACAGACTACCTATTTCTACGACACAAATATAATCCAGCAAACCAAGCAATTTACAATAACATAACCTAACCAAATAGTCAAGATTATTCCCAAATCACTTTTACATAGACTCAATCTAAAACACTAGGACTCGTATAAGATCCCAGTGACAAAATCCATTTTTTGACGTCGTTGCCGTTATATGATGATTTTTGGATGGACGCTACTTATGTTATGTTGTGTGTTGCATGGATGTAGATTCTGGATTCTCACATTCCTCTAGTGCAGCCTAAGATCCTAGTGACAAAATCCATTTTTTGGCATCGTCGCCATTATATGATGATTTTTGGATGGATGCTACTTATGTTATGTTGTGTGTTGCGTGGATGTAGAATCTGGATTCTCACATTCCTCTAGTGGAGCAACGTGTCCCCAAGTAGAGCTAGATGTTGACCACTACATGTCAACGACCCATAGCAATACACCCCCTTTTTTTCGCAGAAGGGATAGTGCCTGATCAATGTGTTCGTGCCATCCAACTATCATCATCAACCTGATTATCATATTATAATGAAACCCCATTATGCATGTGTATGATGTAAATAATCTCAGCAGATCTGTGTCGTGTATGTAATTGCCTAAGTAAACCTACCTTTCTAGTGATGATCTACATTCTGAGAGGTTTTTTGTCTCACCGATCCATTTTCGAATGGTCAACATAGTTTTCCTTCAGCCTTACCCCAAAGTCAGAATGGATTTTGTCACTGAGATATGTTCCTATTTAAGTTCGGATCACAATATCTACTAAAACACCTTGGTTTGTAGATATGGTTAATTATTTGGTGACAGGAAAGTTACCTCCATAACTATCAGCTAGAGAAAAACAAAAAGTGATCAAAATTAGTGCACCTTATTCTTGGATAGATGGAGAACTGTACAAAACTTGACCTGATTTGATTATCCGAAGATGTGTTCGAGAAGATGAAGTACCTGAAATCTTGAAATTTTGCCATGATGAGCCATGTGGAGGACATTTTGCCTGTAAAATAATTGCTTACAAAATCCTTCTTTTGGGATATTATTGGCCATCCATTTTCAAGGATGCCAAATAATATGTCAAAAGATGTGATAGTTGTCAAAGAATGGGGAAGCCCATTCCATCAGACCAAATGCCTCTACAACCACAAGTACTTGTAGAACCCTTTGAAAAATGGGCTTTAGATTTTGTTGAACCAATAAATTCTTCTTCTAAACAAAAAAGGTACATACTTGTTTGCATAGAATATGTTACAAAATGGGTAGAAGCTAAACCTCTTTTATTTGCAACTGAAAATGTCATAGTTACATTTTTTTTTGAGAATACCTTTACTCGTTTTGGTGTTCCAAGAGAAATTGTAATAAATCAAGGTACCCAATTCACATCAAAGTTGGTATAAGAGATCGTGGAACAATATAAAATCAAGCATAGGAAGTCTACTCCATATCATCCACAAGCCAATGGATAAGTGGAATCTACCAACAATTTTTTTGAAGCAAATCTTACCAAAACTGTGCATTTGCATAAAAAGGATTGGGCAGAAAAGCTTCCAAAAGAATTATGGGCATACTGAACTACATGGAGGAATACAACTGGACATACACCTTATGAGCTTGTCTATGGAAAAAACGTATTGCTTCCAATTGAATTCCAAGTGGAGACCTTGAGAACAACAACTAAATTGGACCTTGATTTATCAAAAGCTTAAAAACAAAGATTAGCACAATTGAATGAGCTAGATGAGATCCAACAAGATGTTATTCAAAGAACCAAAATAGTTCAACAACAAAGATTTAAGTGGCATGACTCATCAAAGCTAAAAATTTCAAGCAAGGTGAATGGGCTCTTCTTCTTTATTCCAAGTTCAAAGATTTTCATTCAAATTTTCAAACTCATTGGCTTGGTCCTTATGAGATTGATACTATTTTTTATAATGATGCAGTCAAAATCAAAACTGTTGATGATGAACAAATTATTTTCTTTGTTAATAATCATAGATTAAGGTTGTATCATAAACCACTAACAAGGGAAGAATTTGTCAAATATTTGCAAGAGAATTCTGAATTCAAGTTAGTCAAAGAAGGGGATCTTTCTCCTCACTCTCCAACTTCATTGTAATTTTTGAGAAGAGTTCGGATTTACCACAGTGTTCATCTTTTTATATCGACGTTTCGAGTCTAAAACCAGACCTCATCATCAGGACAATTTATCCTGATGATGAGTCTGGTTTTAAGACTCGAAACGTCGATATAAAAGATGAACACTGTGGTAAATCCGAACTCTTCTCAAAAACCAACCCACAGTAATCTGCAATTCATTGTAATTTTTCAAATAAAATATATAATATATATATATATATATATATATATATATATATATATATATATATATATATATAATAAATAAATAATAAAAGTATAAATATAAAAACCAACTTGTTGCCATGTTTATACAGAAAATCTTAACTGAAAACCAAGATCTCTTCGTAGTTTAGAATTTCAAAACACCCTCTTTCTTGTCCCTATTTCTTTTTTTCCTTCTTTTTCTTTTCAGGCGCCAAGCTATATTCATTAGGATCAGTATTCTCACTGATCATCAACAATAGCAGCAATAATAAAGAAGTCTTCTCTTGATCAAATAAAGAAAATCTGAGAAATGAAAAGCAGAAAACAAATGTCCTATCATTCTACTGTCGATCTTCAATTCTGGAACTAAATTCAAATTCTACATGAAAAGAATAACAAGGAACACAGGAACAAAGGTATGTAAGAATGTTAAAATTATATATCATATAGAAGCTTATGTTTTGATTTATGGATAATTGTATTAACAAATTGAGGACCTTATATATTTGCTATCATATTCATAATTGTTATACCATATCTCCTCATCATTACATCACTAGTCACATCAAATCTAATTGGAACTAAAAACATGACACTGGTACTCTGAAATTGGATCTGGGAAATTTTGAAGTATAATCCGAACGCAACACAACCTCTCCCATCAGCGCCTTACCTCGCAACCATTTAACCCTGTGTCATATCCATTGCGCTCATTCCTAATTCGCATTTCATTTATTCCTTCTTTCAAAAACTGCCATTATCTCATCGAAAGAAACGGTCAAGACCGAGACTTCTCCTCAACATGGGAACGCTTGTTCTTTCTAAACCAAATGGCATAAAATTTCTTTAGGCATATCCAAGGGTTAAAGACCAATTGCAACAGGTGGGATGGCTCCAGTTTTTCGAAAAATTCAACGAGTATGAAGCAGAAGTGACCAAAGCCTTCGCCCAAGTATTTGATGGAGTAGAAGCAGAGATCGGAGATATTAATCTCATCTTCACATAATATGTTGTAGCAGAAACAACAAGACTACCAAGAAACTAGTAAAGCTAGTTCAAGAATAGAAGAATTAAAGAGAATGACTATGTCCATTTCCTCAGAGAACCAAGTATGGATTTATCCATCTTTAAAAAGGGTATTCCAGTTACTGCATTAAAAGGAAAATGGAGAAATCTCTTGCTCATTATTCAAAAATTTGTAACATGTGAAGGAAGATTTCGGACAATGTTTTTCTACCATGCCAGACTTATGATGCATTTTTTTGATGGAAATGAGATTAATTTTCCTTACTTTCTGCTTCAAAGTTTAAAGAGAATGGAATCTAGCATACAAAGAGAGTCCAGGTCCATTGATAACTCTCTTTACCATCATGGACTCATCAAGATTCTTGTAGAAACACATTTAGAATCTAAAGGAGATCGTTGGCAAGATTTTCTAGTGAGAAACCATTTTGTAGAAGCTCGAGAGGAAGAAGCAAACGGTAGGGCTAAAACAAGTCGAAGAAAGTCAAGCCCTAACCCTGGAAAAGAGAGAATTGAAAAAGAAATTTGAGAGCAGAATGTAACTGAAATACCAAGATATCCATTTGAAGATGATACCTTGCTATCCCAATGTCTTGAGAAAATGAACAGAAAAATGACAAACAAGACCTTAGAAGAAAGAACGCTAGCTCGAGCCAAAAATTACCTGAGGAAAAGGAGACAACAAAGGATAATAAAACAAAAAGGAAAAAATATAGAAGCTCAGAAGTAAAATTGAGGAGAAGCAAAATAATTTCAAAAATGTCAAGTACACAAGGACCAAAAATGATCAATCTTGAAGAAGAAGGGTATAATACACCACCTCACACAATCAGTACAACAAGACAAACTCCAAAAATTGATCCAGTCCAACAAGAGATTTATGACTATGTAGAATCTCTAGAGCAAAGGGCACAACAAAAGGCAAAATTTTTCTCAATATGATATGGGTGAAACTAAGCAACAAAACAAAATGCAAAAGAGGAACATAGAATTGAAGAAAATTTAAAGCAAAACATATATGAGCTGGAGGTTCTAAACAAATATTTAATTCGAGAAAGGGAAGTAGCAAAAGTTTAGAATGAGATACTTAGAACCCAAAATGATAATATACTTCTACACCTCTGTCATTGGTATAAGAAGAATAAGAAACTTAAGATTCAAAACAAGTTTCTCAAAAACAGAATCAGAGGGTTACAGGGAAAAATTTTGATGAAGAAACCAAGGACTACTTTCAGCATTAGAGAGAAGAAACTAAACACTCGTCTGGATTTGCTTGCACGGGCTTCAGAGATCATTCACTAAAGGGGAAAAGAAGAGACAATTTTGAATTTTTGGTGCATGAGGACATGCTAAACCTTTGGTGTGGGGGAATGTTGAAGTATGGAATTGTTTCTTTTTTACTATCATTTTTGCCCTCTTATTTCACCTTCTTATCACCATTTTGTAGCAATCTCAACATGTTCAAGGTCAAGTTGGTATATATAAAATCCAGTTGGTATATTATATATTGCACCACTGTTATTTTTATCATTTTGAGTTTCCCAGTTATTATATCATTTGTACGTATTTGGTTGGAGTTTACTGGAGTTTGGAGAATATCTCTGAAACGGGATATTACAGTGGTATCAGAGCATAGATCTGGCTCAACCTGTGGAGCTAGCAATCTATGACACCAGGGGAAAAGCCCTACATTTGTTATAGAGGTAGGAGATACAAAGACACTGGGCGTAGGTTGGAGAACACCTACGGAGGGGGAGATTGTGGTCCGGTGGTGGACGCAGAACAAGAGGAACCTGTGGTGGACGCAGAACAGAAGGAGCCTAGGGTGGACGCAGAACAAAGGGATCCAATGGCAGATCAGGACGGGAAGAGATTTGCGGATATGCTCTTGAAATCAGTACAGGATCTGTCGAGGCAGATTGAGGTGATGGGGCAGAGATTCACGGCAGTAGAGGCTAGACAATGTGAAAGCCCACAGGTTTTTCAGGTTGGTGAGGGATCGGGTGCATCCCACCATTTGCCAGAGCATTGTGATACTGCACAACAAGTGGCCTCACATGCCCCTACACGCTCTACCATGCCCACTTTCTTAGGAGCATACACGAGGGTCGTAGCCCAGCATGAGGTAGAGCCCGAACATATGGGCGATTATTTTGCAGAGTACCAGGCCTATGGGTAGGAGTTCAGGGAAGCCCTCTCATTCAGAGACTTTGTTTAGCTCCAGCGAGATAGTAGACCTCGTGACCATCACAGAAGGTACCGACATTACCATGATGGTAACACCCACCGTGCAACGAGTAGATTCCACTTGCCTAAGTTTGATGGTTCATCAAATAGTTCGGCAAAGTCTTGGGTGGAGACGCTGAACATTTATTTCCAGCTTAACCAGATGTCGGAGACAAAGGCCATCAAGGTGGCAAAATTGCATTTGGATGCTGAGGCTCAGGATTGGTGGTTTCATGGGATGGTTACACTCGGACACTCCACAGTGACAACATATGCCGAGTTCACTAGGAGATTGATGGAGCGATTTGATCGGAGGTGTTGACCAGTACATCTCAACTACCCATAGCAGTGCACCCCCTTTTTCGCAAAAGGGATAGCACTTGAGTGATGTGTCCGTGCCTATCATCATCAGCCCGATCATATTGTTTTGTAAGCCCAGTCTGCATGTGTAAATTGTAAATAATCTTAGTAGATCTGAGTCATGTATGTAAATTGCCTAGGTGGACCTAATTTTCTAGTGATAATCTACGTTCCGGAAGGTTTTTTGTCTCACCGATCCATGATCGGCAGAGTTTTCCTTCAGCCTAACCCAAAGCCGGAATGGATTTTGTCATTAGAATCTTAGGAGAATCTTAGTGCGTTGATCTACTAGATTATATTTGGTCGCAGCACTGGGTGGTCAATGAGGGTCTATTTCAAATGGGTTTTCCCCCTTCGGATGTAAAATTGTAAAAGTCATGATGTAAAGTGTCTTGAGGGTTAAGAAATGTTTTAATCCCCTCATAAGTCCTAAGTCCTAGGTCCTAGGTGATTTTTCCAAGGCTAAGTTC